>JANHFF010000969.1:0-27946 GCA_024542945.1 allo-octoploid hybrid of Carassius auratus x Cyprinus carpio | reverse complement strand
AACGTCGAGCTCTAAAGTTAATGGCTAAGTGGCAGGGACCGTTTGAGGTCGCACGACAAGTCGGAGATCTCGATTATGAGGTAATACGGTCCGATAGGAACGGGGCACGTCAGATCTACCACCTCAACCTCCTAAAAAAATGGAATGAGGCGGAATCAGTGATGTTGGCAACGGTGATTAGCGGAGGGATGATCTCGGGCCTGAGGCGAATGTCAAACCACAATCCCTCGCCCTGGCCCAGGAGGAGATCACCTCTCGCCGTCCCAACTCACTGATCTAACAAAATTACAGGCAGAATTTGCCGACGTGTTCTCCCCTACCGGCCGTACCAACCTCATTCAGCACCATATCGAGACGGAGCCGGGCGTGGTAGTTCGCAGCCGGCCGTATCGCTTACCTGAGCACAGAAAAGGTAGTTCAGGCTGAATTAGGCGCAATGCTGGAAAATGGGAGTAATAGAGGAATCCAATAGTAACTGGGCGAGCCCGATAGTTTTAGTTCCGAAAACGGACGGCTCAGTCCGCTTCTGTGTGGATTATCGCAAGGTGAATGCTGTGTCGAAATTCGACGCGTATCCAATGCCGCGGGGTTGACGAGTTACTTGATCGGCTAGGCACGGCTCGTTTTTTATTCGACATTGGACTTAACGAAGGGATATTGGCAGATCCCCTTGTCTCCATTATCCAAAGAAAAGACAGCTTTCACAACGCCGTTTGGATTACACCAGTTTGTTACCCTTCCGTTTGGGTTGTTCGGGCACCAGCTACTTTTCAGCGCCTCATGGATAAGATTCTACGGCCCCATGCGGCATATGCTGCTGCCTACTTAGATGATATCATTATATTTAGTAATGATTGGCAGCGGCATATGCAGCATCTGAGGCCGTCCTGAGGTCGCTGAGGGGCGCTGGACTCACGGCCAACCCAAAGAAGTGTGCGATTGGGCGTGTGGAAGTAAGGTATCTGGGCTTCCACTTGGGGCATGGACAGGTGCGTCCCCAAATTGACAAGACAGCCGCTGTTGCGACCTGCCCACGTCCCAAGACCAAAAAGGAGGTAAGGCAGTTCTTGGGGCTGGCGGGATATTATAGACGGTTTGTTCCTAATTATTCGGACCTCACCAGCCCCTTGATGACCTTACTAAAAAGGAGGCACCAGATACGGTCCAGTGGACGGAGTCGTGTCAGCAGGCCTTTACCCAGGTAAAGGCTGCCCTGTGTGGCGGGCCGTTATTACACTCTCCTGATTTCTCTCTCCCTTTTTTGTTGCAGACTGACGCGTCGGACCGGGGGCTGGGTGCAGTCCTGTCCCAGGAGATAGGGGGGAGGAACGGCCGGTGCTGTACATTAGCCGGAAGCTCTCGAAGAGAGAGGCTAAGTACAGCACCATCGAGAAAGAGTGTCTTGCCATCAGATGGGCCGTCCTCACCCTCCGCTTATCTCCTGGGACGGGAGTTCACCCTCTGTTCGGACCACGCTCCGCTGCAGTGGCTCCACCGCATGAAGGATACCAACACGCGGATCACCCGTTGGTATCTGGCTCTACAGCCTTTTAAATTCAAGGTGGTCCACAGGCCGGGTGTTCAGATGGCTGTGGCCGACTTCCTCTCCAGAAATGGGGGGGGGGGGGGGCTGCAGGCCGGATGGCTGTCAAAATAAAAGTCACCATTGGTATTTTCAAAGAATATTTATTTTTGGCAGAATAAACTCGTCAGCAGTCCAGCCGACCCTTGTCCTCTCCTTTCCTCACACGAACTCACTACACTTCATTTCTGTTATATCAAACTTTTAATTAAGATTAGGCTTAAAATAATGTCTTTTTTATCTCAAATATTTTGGTGGGTCGTGAAATAGATTATACTTGTCTAGGTGGGTCGTGGAATGGAAAAGTTTGGGAACATCTGGGCTAATGTACCAACAGGACATTTTTAGTTCCCTTCACTTTACAACAAATCCTTTAAAATTAAAAAATTAATCAATACAGAACAAGAATTACGAATATATAATTCTAATGGATAAATAGAATTGCAGCAGGCTATATAATATAGGCTTATAAACAAACAAAAATAATAATTACAAATAATTTAAAGCGATACATAAGGTTGGGCTTATCTCTCTCATTCGGGACAAATCCAAACATGTTGCCCATTTGAAGCTAAACTCTTATTCATTAGGTAAAATAGGCTTTGGGTTTCACACGTGTTTCAGTATCGACAAAAAAAAAAAAATAATTAGCAAAAATATGCGAAAGTGGCCCGCTGCTCGCGCCGCATGGCTCGGTGAACGACTGCTGTTTCCAATGAATATGTGCGTGTGAGGCACCAGCACGATCAAAGTCACAATTCACAATTATTGGTCACACAGTAAAGGCATAATTCAAAAATGCAAAGTGTTAGCAGTTTGAAAAATCAAGAATAATAACAGAGTTAATAAGAATTATTTGTAAATGCTGGACCGTTCTCATTACGCTCTGCAAATGGAACCTGAAGATTATTATTATTATTATTATTATTTAACCAAGAATGAACCGAAATGAAAAAAAATAATCTATATATATATAGATTATTTGGAGACTGATTTGGAGTTAACGCCGCGGTACGCGCAGCGGTATTACCCATTTTGGTTGTCTACCTACTGTACAAGGTGAGTGTGAATTTTTTAATTATGAAAATGTGCAAAAAAAAATGAATTGAAATATTCACAGCTTAAATAACAACTATGTTAAATTTCAGGACCTAAAAATGCAAGCACTGTTTATTCAATCATTATTTTTTCAGTTAGTGCAATTTAACATGATTTTTTTTGTTTCAAAGACATTTATTCAGGGCCTGAATTTCATTTTTGAAAATGGGGGGAATTCTCCTCTTAGGTGTCTCTTGTGAGAGGGGAAGCAGCACGGACTGTGCTTTCACACAAGAGTCTGCTACTGATCCTTGGCTGTTTACCACAAACACAACATTTAACCATTATTTTGATTTCAAATCCAAACGTTTTCACTGAAAATGCTTTTTTAGCATTGCAATTCTTTTTTTTACACAGTACAGTAATACAATCTTTCACAGACAGGTTTAAACACAATAAGCAAAATATTATTCAATGCTTTTTACTTTTGCATTTACTTCTAGGTTTATATTAAGTTGCTCAAGCAAGTGGCAAACAATTTTAGCTACTTTTCTTACGTTATCACAAACTTACAGCATTCAACAAGCATTTGAGGAAGACATTTTAAAGGGGTCATATGATGCAATTTCATGTTTTCCTTTCTCTTTGGAGTGTAGCAAGCTGTTTGTCAATAGATAAGATCCCTAAAGTTGCAAAGACTCAAGCTTCAAACCCAAAGAGATATTCTTTATAAAAGTTAAGACCCGTCCACGGCCTTCTTAAACACCTCGTTTAAATACACCCCTACATGTCTACGTCACAATGTGTGGAAGATTTGCATAACGCCGCCCAAATATTCAGGCAAAAAAAGAAGGCGTAACTTTTTGTTGCTGCCACCGCAGCCACCATGTCGTGGAGACGCTGTGTGTTTCGTGCGAAAACGAAAATACTTTGGCCTTCCAAAAGAGGACACAACTAGAAATAAGTGGTTAACTTGTATTTACAACACTGTTCCAGAACAGTTCAACCCAAACATTCAGATGTGTGCTGCACATTTTATGGAGGACTGTTTCCTGAACCTGGGAGAGTAGACTACAGTGCTGGCTGTTCTGACTCATAGTCTTTAAGTACGTTTTTATATTTAAGGGATTTGCCATTGATGATTCAAATGCGTGCAGTTTAGTGTAGCGCTTGTTGTTTGTCGTTTCTCTGATCACAAATGCAGATACAGTTTTATGTTTATGCGGCACAATACAACCTAATGCATAAAAAGACAGTACAGTATAATCCGTAATTGTTCCCACTGGATGCTACAAATGCCTCGTTTGTAATGGGTTTTTATGTTTTTGTCTCGTCATGCCTGGTGACGGCATCACAGTATGTTAAGGGGCATAACATTTCCGTCACATGCTTGAGACATTTGGCCAGTCACAGCGTACTGGATAGCTGGCCAATCAGAGCACACCTTGCTTTTTCAGAACGATGAGCTTTGTAAAAATCGATGCATTTTCAGAAAGGCATAGAGGGCATAGAGGAGCAACAATAATGTACAGTATGTGGAGCAACAATAATGTACAGTATGTGGAGCAACAATAATGTACAGTATGTGGAAAATAATGTGTTTTTTGAACCTTAAACCGCATAAACACATTTCTTTACACCAAATACACAAAATAATGTCCTTTTTTAAGCAACATCATATGACTTCTCTATGTATGTCCGTGTAAATAATTGTTTCGATGTTTGAAGTGATAATGTTGCTGAATGTCTCGTTATCTGTGAGGGAAATTAACACGAACCAATATCAAGCTTTGCTGCTGCAATTTTTTTATAATGTTATTTTTTTTTTTGAGGTTTGTCTGTTATATCTGTTATAGTTGCTTTACGTGGTTAAAATTAAGAACAGATACTGCCTAATACTTCAATAATTAGTCCATATCCCATGTGGGATATTTTAAATCTCTACAGAAATATGAAGACATTAGAGAGGATTAAGTGCGGCTTGTGTCCAAAAGTTTGATTGATGAGGGTCATAAAAGACATCTGTTTTGTACACCTGTTTGGACCCCCCACCCCTCCCCTCCCTGTACAGCCCCCGTGTGTGACCTTTTAATGAACCTCAATTTATGATTCGGAGGGAAAAGTGTTTTTGTGTGTGGGGCCATTGAAAACTGTTCAAAACTATGTGCTTTAAACTTTAAAATGTGAAAACGTGAAAATGGTATAAGGGAAGTTTTTATTAAGGTTTACATACACAGTGCATTTCAAGAAAAAGGTTAAAACATAGACGTAATAGAAACAGTGTAATGATTGTTTTTTGTACTCGGAAAAGAGTAAAAAAAGGTTCAAGGTATTTAAGAGCTGTTAAAACAATTTAAAAAGGTGTTAAAGTTGTTACAAATTAAATAAAAAAGAAAACTAGGTTACTGATTATCTATCTATCTATCTATCTAAAAAAACAACACGTGAGTCAAAGTTTGTAACATTACAATTTAAAAAGATGTTAGAGTTTGTTAGGAGTTAGAAAAGAAAACTAGATTAGTGGTTATTTATCTAAAACAACAACCAAACAAACAAAAAGCATCAGATACGTGCGTTAAACAATATGTTAGAGTCAAAGCTTGTAACATTACAATTTAAAAAGGTGTTAGAGTTTGTTAGCAGTTCGAAAAGAAAAGAAAACTAGGTTACAGAGTTTAACAGCATTTATATCTTACCTCAAACTAAAACAAAAAAGAAGCGAACATAAAGCAAACGGTAGTTTTTCAATATTACAAATCAGGAAAGTTAGCGTTTTGTCACGCCTGGTGAAAAGTTAAAACAAAAGAAAAAAGAGGTATGTATTTACGCTGATCTAAAAGAAAATGCATCAGACACAGTCGTTAAAACACCAGCACAAGATACTTGTCAAAACTATGTTGTACTCTAACACTAACTACAATTTTAAAAATCGAGACTTTGTTACTGACGGAGAGTTAAACAAAAGAATAACAACACACAGCAGAGCTTACGACGTCTCCGGTGGATCGACCTCACGCGCCGTTGTCAAACTCAGAATGCGTTCAGGAGAGCATGGGTCAAGCCACGCCTACAGCTCTGCCCCTCTAACGATAGAGAAGACACCAGCGCAAAATAAATGTAAATATATGTTAAAAGAATTAAAGTAACGTTTTTAATAAATATACACCATTTCTTAATTGGTGAAACGTTCTACCTGTTTAAACATTAGACCAATGTTTTTACTTTAAAATGAGGTTAGTCTATACGATTTTTTCGTCTAAACAAAGTTCTTGTTGGAAAAAAAGTGTTGTTTGTTTTTATTTTAATTAACCACTCAAACTAATCTAAGTCTAGTCTAAATCTAGACTAAATCCTTTAATATGTCTTTTATTTTGTTAATATTAACTTCTGGAATTAAATTTTACATTCATAAATGTAAGTTTTTCAAAACTCCCCCATGATTGTTGTTTAAAGAGGAATTCGTAATGTATTTGGAGACGTTAAAAGGAATGAAAAGTCCCAAAGCAAGATTTTTTTATACTTCATTTGAGGGCTTTGATTTCTTAATGTGAAAATCTGTTACTCCCCTACTTTTTCTTTATATTTATTTTATTTTTTCTTTGTTTTATGATGTACAGAGTGTGAACGAAAATTGAATGTAATCTCAGTCAGTATTTGTAAATCTACCAGTAATGTATGTCTTTCTGTGTTAATGTTCAAAGCATTGAAAAAAAAAAAATAAATAAATAAAAACACCCACTAACAGTCCCCCTAACACCTCCCTAATAACGCAGGCCACAAAGATAGATTTAAATGTATGTTAAAGAATTAAACAAAGTAACGTTTTTAATAAATCGACATCAGTTCATAATTGATGAAAACATTATACCTGTTTTAACATTAAACCAATGTTTTTACTTTTAAAATTAGGTTAACCTATACGATTTTTATTTTTTTCGTCTTAACAAAAGTCCTTGTTGGAAAAAAAGTGTTGTTTTCTTTTATTTTAATAAGCCACTCACACTCACTTTATTAGCCTAAATTCTTTAATATGTCTTTTATTTTATCAATATTAACTTCCGGCATTGCTATATCAGTTAAAACATGCGTATAGGCATACAAAAAGCTAACTGGAATGAAATGTTTTGGAAAGTCTTTGATTTTCTTGCCATAAGACTTGTTATCAGTTGAAATAGATGTAGAATGTCTGAACTTTTACAACATTACACGAAAGGCTAAATATTTCATCTCAAGTAGTGCATCGAAACGCGTCTGGTGTCTGGGGACTGCTGTGATTACTGGGCGCGGCCATATAGCGAAAGGTATTTTTAAAAAGATTGTAAAACCTCTAAAGGTTTTCGGGGGGTTTGCAACTCAATTGTAAACTAATTAGTTTTGAGGGGGTTCTGGCACTGTAACATGGGGAGTGCTGAGGGTCGGCTAAAGCTCGACATTTTGTGTTCAGTGATCAAAGGGTGACAATTTAAACTTTATGAGGTAGGACCTGTGAGCGTGGAGGTTACGTAAAGTTCATTTACATGGTCATAACGGATGTGAGATCTATGATGGTTTTAACAAGACAGACTATGGTATATAGGAAAATGTTGTTTATTTAGTTTATTTTCGCTAATTTATAAGTTACATTTATAATTTTTATTAACCCGTAGATCTTTTTCAACCTCAACCATAATCCGTACTGAGAATGCAAACAGTACACAAACACAAGTCATACAATCACAAACACACACACACACACACACACACAACACACTACAAACGAACGTAACATACAGAAAAACATGAACATGCACACAAACATACACAACCATACCGACTAAAACTTACAATCAAACACAAATATACACCCAAACTCAAACAAGTACACAAATATACAAACAAACAAACTAGGTCACAAACACAACATACACGCAAAAAACAAGCACTTACACAAAACACAAACACAAAAACACAAACATACTGTACAAACAAACACTTACACAAACACATACACAAAAACACAAACATACTGTACAAACAAGCATACAAACGTAAACAGCAAACACAAGCATACAATTGCAAACATACAAAGATACAAACTAAAATTACAAACAAACACAAATATACACCCCCAAACTCAAACAAGTACACAAACATACAAAAACAAACTAGATCACAAACACAAACATACACGCAAAAAACAAGCACTTACACAAAACACATACACAAAAACACAAACATACTGTCAAAAAACACTTACACAAACACATACACAAAAACACAAACATACTGTACAAACAAACACTTACAAACACATACACAAAACACAAACATACTGTACAAACAAACACTTACACAAACACATACACAAAAACACAAACATACTGTACAAACAAACACTTACACAAACACATACAAAAAACACAAACATACTGTACAAACAAACACTTACACAAACACATACACAAAAACACAAACATACTGTACAAACAAGCATACAAACGTAAACCACAAACACAAACAAATGCAAACATACAGAAAACATGAACATGCAAGCAAACAAACACAAATATACCCCAGACTCAAACAAGTACATAAATATACAAACAAACAAACTAGGTCACAAACACAAAAAGCCTATATTAGATTGAAAATGTGTTGTCATAAGGTTTCTTTGAAACCAAAAGTGCTTCTTCTACAAATTGCTACAAATGTCTCACAGAACTTTTACAACAGATTAGACTTTCTTTCTCACTTTACAATTGGCATTGTTAACCATGCTGTTTAAAATAGTTTTAAAAGTATTCTTTTTAGCTTTCATGTAGGATTCATGTCCGCACAAGTGTTTTTAGTAAGAGTCCTAAGACAAGTGAAAATAGATGCGTGAAAAGACTTTTCTCTTTAAGATGTTTTAATGACAGACTAAATGCATTAGATTGTTTAAAACAATTGAGTTTATGCATTTTTCTTGAATATGTATACAGTGACCGATGAGTACATGAAGTAGAAGAAACACATAACCTCATAAATTGCATTGTGGTTGAGGTTAATCAATTATATTAAAAAAAGACTTAATTGATATATCATATCTTACTATCTTTTCAAAACACAATAACATTCTTATGACTTTTAAATGCGAACAATCGGTTTTGTTGGAAATTAAAATAAAATAAAATAAAATAAATAGATAATTAAAACATAGTGTTATGTTTCATAGTTAGAAGCTTATGGTTTGTAGTTAAATCAGTATTTAAGCTAAAAACATTTTCGTTCAAACACTCTCATGCACCAACACAGACACTCCTCACAGACTGCCAACAAGGTCCTTAGTTTTTGTTTTAACATTTAGCTGTAGCTGAGACCCTGATGGAATTATTTTACGCACAGTTTTGGGAAGGTATAGATTACAAATTACCCTATTAAAATCTAAAAGGGTAGTGTAACTATTTTCAATTTCTTTAAAAAGTAATGTAACTGATTACATTTGATTACATGTTTTAAAGATTTTCTAAATATGTAATGTTTTCAAACGTTAATCTTTTGAAACATGTAAACCGGCCAGGTTAACTTTAGAGTACTCAACAGCTAATGACTGTCAGACTTTCAAAATCCTTCATCACTTAAATTAGGTTGTGATAATTTCTTTTTAAAGCACAACCCCACAAACTCAGATTTGCTCGGAGATTGTTTCTGAGATTAAATACATATTTAAAAACACAACAGATAGTTTAATAGCCATGATACTGTTTTGAAATCAAGTTTTTGCATAGCTATGACAGGGAAAGCACCCGGCATCTAACAACGGGTTGGTAAAACAGTTCAACTTAATAAATAAATATACATCACCCAAGTAGAAAATAAGCGTGTGTTCCTTAACTCCTGGAACATGTGTGTCTCATATTTTAGAGCAGTCAATGCAGTTTATGAAATATATCAATTAAATCTGCACGTGTGTGAAAAAATATTCAGATGTAACCCTTCTGTAATCGTTAACATTTTCATAATTAACTGCGATTTAATTATATATTTTTTTCTCAGTAACTGTAACTGATTACAATACATTTATTTTGTAATCAAATTACATAATTTAGCTATATGTTACCTAGTTTGCTCCCTAAAACTGTTTATGCATTATTACAATAATAGATGGTGAAAGAGTTCATTAACCTCTTTAACGTTAAAAATGAGGACAATATCACTTAACACTAGTTGGCAAACAAGGGTTTTCTCATAAAACAAGCCAGACCAAGAAAATTATTTGGTTTCAGGAAACCACACGAATCCTAACGCCAAATGCTTCACAAGATAACATAACAACGGTTGTTCTATTACAACATAGCCAACGCTTCAAGCCTGTTTTAGCACATGTATATCGTATTATTCTTGAATATAATCATCTAGTCTAAATATGTTTTAAACAATTTTTTTGTTTTTGTTTTACAAAGGGGGGGGTTCAACTGAACACGTTTAACTAATACCTCATCAAGCACTGTAGACCCTTCAGGTCAGGGAACTACAATACCCAGCATACACCTCAGACTTCAAACATGGCCGCGTGGATCCATAACCCAAATTACTCATACCGTAAATGGCTGTGCTCTAAATCATTGGTCTTCTGATTAAACGCATGCTCAGATAATCTATCTAAAAGACGCACATTCCTCACTTTTTGTAGTGTATACTCTCTTCCATGTTGTGATGTTCAAACCCATTTTTGTGAACCGTTTAGTGATGCAAAGTCCGATTCACTTCTGCAAAATGAATCATTTGGACAGTTCGGTTCAATGAACCGGTTCAATGAACCGAATCATAGGCTCCTTAAGTCATCTCGCAGTTATGTCAGTACACATTTTTTCTTCTAACAACTCAGTGTCATTTATATCAGTGAATCATTTAAATAAAGTTAAACTGTGTGAACACATATTGGTGGTCATTGTCTTTGTTCGTTTAAGTTGATGTTTGTGGTCGCGAGTTTTATGCACCGATGCTTTGTTGTATGTTTAGCTTTAAATATCAGTTTTTAGTCGGTTACAAAAGTGTCAGGTATTAAGTTTATTTGTATTTTTAACTAATTACGATAGAGTTACAGGTTTCGGTGTATTTGGGTGCGTGCAAGCGGTGTGAAAACTTAAATGTGACAGTAAATGTTGACAGACGAGTGTGTTAGCTACTCAAACAGTCCACCGTGTCATCTTTAATAAATATACCATTGAAAGACACTAAGACAAATTATGTAGGCTAAGTGTTCATTAGATGCTGAACTGAAAATAAGTGTACAAATATTCATAATTACAATAAGTAGCCTACAATATACCCTTTAACAACACAATAGACCTGCTAAGTACAACTAAATTGCTAGAGTTGTGAGATATAAACCGCAATGTTTTTCATAGCGTTACACTTTGAAACCAGAACGGTATGTTTCCATAACTTTGTCAGCTCTTTCTGTTTGAATTTGTTTACCACAATTTCACCATTCTTATCTTATTTTACAACCTAATTGTAATTGTTGGTCTTACGCTTAGGGCCTTATACATTTTGTTTCCTAGTTTTTGCTGTCCACGTCAGCGGGGCCTCTTTGTTCATACAAGTCAATATTTCTGTGAATTTGGTTATTAAAATATTGCTTTAAACCTCGTCTTCATTCGAGACGTTTACTTAACATCTTTATATTATCCTAGTTTATATCAGATATAAGATACAAGATTGTTTCTTATCAATTATTATCCAAAATTTTATCATAAACCAAAAAGTTTCTGAACACAGAGAACAACGAATAACGAGTGAAGTTGATCAATCTTTATTTCAACACTATATTGTTGAATATACATACATCGAAGTTGCGAAGAAAATGATAAAATTTGCCATTTAAAAACAACAGTACTTATGCCATTACAGACAATCTAGCCAGAATAGAAAGTCTCTGCAGATTAACATGTTTTGCTCCAATATAAAATCAATCAACGATGCAACAATTTCACAGGTCATAGAATCATAATTTTTGGAAGCCAACAGCACACATTGATCTGTTACAGATGTACACAACGTCATTAATGTCCATCTCATCTTCACATTCAGACATCACTTCCAGAATTTTTCGTGTAGTGACATGCACAGGGTCCTCTCCCGTTACAAACATGCTCGTCAAATCAGGCCATGTATATTTCAGGCTTCTTACAGTTTCATTTGGTTACTGAGATTTTTTTCCTGTTTGCTATCGCCCGTATAATCGTGATTTGGGTCGCATGCCGCAGTGATGATCTTACGCATCAGCACGATCATGTTGTCCTCTGTAGTGTAGTTAAAAACTAGGGTCGATATGTCTTTTTAAAACAGGTTTTCCCGCGGCGCACTCCAGTTTCTTCGACCTCAGCAGCGCCACTCCATTACCCTCCATGGTGCGTTTGTGCAGCGTCAGACGAAATTTTTCAGAATAATCGATTCTTTCCAAGACATAAACTTTTTCCCCTTATCAGTATAGAATGTTGTCACCGTTACCTAGAATGCGGATGTACTGTTTTAATCCACGACGGTCCCGTGGAATTTCGGATTCGATCTCCGGTTTTATTGATTTATTGTATTGTTTATTGTTCGTAGCGCTTATCAGCCGGTCGTTGTTGGTTTTAGCTATGGGACTGCATACCCTCACCCCTTGGTTGGTTAAAGGGTCGGGGATTGTCATCGGGAAGTCATAAACATTGGTCACGCCTAGATAAGTTTCACTCAAGTCAGTCTGATATTTTGATTTATGATTAAAATTTTGGTATAATAATGATAAGAAACGATCTTGTATCTTAATCTGATATAAACTAGGATAATATAAGATGTTAAGTAAACGTCTCGAATGAAGACGAGGGTTTAAAGTACAATATTTTAATAACCAAAATTCACAGAAATATTGACTTTGTATGAACAAAGAGGGCCCGCTTGACGTGACAGGCAAAAACTAGGAAACAAAATGTATAAGGCCCTAAGCGTAAGACCAAACAATTACAATTAGGTGGTAAAATAAGATAAGAATGGTGAAATTGTGGTAAACAAGTTCAAACAGAAAGAGCTGACAAAAGGTAATGGAAACATACCGTTCTGGTTCAAAGTGTAACGCTATGAAAAACATTGCGGTTTATATCTCACAACTCTAGCAATTTAGTTGTACTTAGCAGGTCTATTGTGTTGTTAAGGGTATATGGTAGGCTACTTATTGTAATTATGAATATTTGTACACTTATGTTTCATTTCAGCATCTTAATGAACACTTAGCCTACATATTTGTCCTTAGGTGTCTTTCAATGGTATATTTTATTAAAAGATGACACGGTGGACTGTTTGAGTAGCTAACACACTCGTCTGTCACATTTACTGTCACATTTAAGTTTTCACCGCTTGCACGCACCCAAATACCCGAAACCTGTAACTCTATCGTAATTAGTTAAAAATACAAATAAACTTAATACCTGACACTTTTGTAACCGACTAAAAACTGATATTTAAGCTAAACATACAACAAAGCATCGGTGCATAAAACTGCGACCACAAAACATCAACTTAAACGAACAAAAGACAATGACCACCAATATGTGTTCACACAGTTAACTTTATTTAAATGATTCACTGATATAAAATGACACTGAGTTGTTAGAAGAAAAAATGTGTACTGACATAACTGCGAGATGACTTAAGGAGCCTATGATTCGGTTCATTGAACCGGTTCATTGAACCGAACTGTCCAAATGATTCATTTTGCAGAAGTGAATCGGACTTTGCATCACTAAAACGGTTCACAAAAATGGGTTTGTAACATCACAACATGGAAGGAGAGTATACACTACAAAAAGTGAGGAATGTGCGTCTTTTTATATAGATTATCTGAGCATGCGTTTAATCAGAAGACCAATGATTTAGAGCACAGCCATTTACGGTATGAGTAATTTGGGTTATGGATCCACGACGGCCATGTTTGAAGTCTGAGGTGTATGCTGGGTATTGTAGTTCCCTGACCTGAAGGTCTACAGTGCTTGAATGAGGTATTAGTTAAACGTGTTCAGTTGAACCCCCCTTTGTAAAACAAAAACAAAAATAATTGTTAAAACATATTTAGACTAGATGATTATATTCAAGAATAATACGATATACATGTGCTAAAACAGGCTTGAAGCGTTGGCTATGTTGTAATAGAACAACCGTTGTTATGTTATCTTGTGAAGCATTTGGCGTTAGGATTCGTGTGTTCCTGAAACCAAATAATTTTCTTTGGTCTGGCTTGTTTTATGAGAAAACCCTTGTTTGCCAAACTAGTGTTAAGTGATATTGTCCTCATTTTTAACGTTAAAGAGGTTAATGAACTCTTTCACCATCTATTATTGTAATAATGCATAAACAGTTTTAGGGAGCAACTAGTTACATATAGCTAAATTATGTAATTTGATTACAAAATAAATGTATTGTAATCAGTTACAGTTACTGAGAAAAAAATATATAATTAAATCGCAGTTAATTATGAAAATGTTAACGATTACAGAAGGGTTACATCTGAATATTTTTTCACACACGTGCAGATTTAATTGATATATTTCATAAACTGCATTGACTGCTCTAAAATATGAGACACACATGTTCCAGGAGTTAAGGACACACGCTTATTTTCTACTTGGGTGATGTATATTTATTTATTAAGTTGAACTGTTTTACCAACCCGTTGTTAGATGCCGGGTGCTTTCCCTGTCATAGCTATGCAAAAACTTGATTTCAAAACAGTATCATGGCTATTAAACTATCTTGTTGTGTTTTTAAATATGTATTTAATCTCAGAACAATCTCCGAGCAAATCTGATTTTGTGGTGGTTGTGCTTTAAAAAGAAATTATCACAACCTAATTTAAGTGATGAAGGATTTTGAAAGTCTGACAGTCATTAGCTGTTGAGTACTCTAAAGTTAACCTGGCCGGTTTACATGTTTCAAAAGATTAACGGTTGAAAACATTACATATTTAGAAAATTCTTAAAACATGTAATCAAATGTAATCAGTTACATTACTTTTTTAAAGAAATTGAAATAGTTACACTACCTTTTAGATTTTAAATAGGGTAATTTGTAATCTATAACCTTCCCAAAACTGTGCGTAAAATAATTCCATCAGGGTCTCAGCTACAGCTAAATGTTAAAACAAAACTTAAGGACCTTGTTGGCAGTCTGTGAGGAGTGTCTGTGTGGTGCATGAGAGTGTTTGAAAGAAAAATGTTTTAGCTTAAATATCTGATTTAACTACAAACTATAAGCATTCTAACTATGAAACATAACACTATGTTTTTATTAATCTATTTATTTTATTTTATTTTATTTTAATTTCCAACAAAACCGATTGTTCGCATTTAAAAGTCATAAGAATGTTTATTGTGTTTTGAAAAGATAGTAAGATATGATATATCAATTAAGTCTTTTTTTTATATAATTGATTAACATCAACCACAATGCATTTATGAGGTTATGTGTTTCTTCTACTTCATGTACTCATCGGTCACTGTATACATATTCAAGAAAATGCATAAACTCAATTGTTTTAAACAATCTAATGCATTTAGTCTGTCATTAAAAACATCTTAAAGAGAAAAGTCTTTTCACGCATCTATTTTCACTTGTCTTAGGACTCTTACTAAAAACACTTGTGCGGACATGAATCCTACATGAAAGCTAAAAAGAATACTTTTTTTAAAACTATTTTAAACAGCATGGTTAACAATGCCAATTGTAAAGTGAGAAAGAAAGTCTAATCTGTTGTAAAAGTTCTGTGAGACATTTGTAGCAATTTGTAGAAGAAGCACTTTTGGTTTCAAAGAAACCTTATGACAACACATTTTCAATCTAATATAGGCCTTTTTGTGTTTGTGACCTAGTTTGTTTGTTTGTATATTTATGTACTTGTTTGAGTCTGGGGTATATTTGTGTTTGTTTGCTTGCATGTTCATGTTTTCTGTATGTTTGCATTTGTTTGTGTTTGTGGTTTACGTTTGTATGCTTGTTTGTACAGTATGTTTGTGTTTTTGTGTATGTGTTTGTGTAAGTGTTTGTTTGTACAGTATGTTTGTGTTTTTGTGTATGTGTTTGTGTAAGTGTTTGTTTGTACAGTATGTTTGTGTTTTTGTGTATGTGTTTGTGTAAGTGTTTGTTTGTACAGTATGTTTGTGTTTTTGTGTATGTGTTTGTGTAAGTGTTTGTTTGTACAGTATGTTTGTGTTTTTGTGTATGTGTTTGTGTAAGTGTTTGTTTGTACAGTATGTTTGTGTTTTTGTGTATGTGTTTTGTGTAAGTGCTTGTTTTTTGCGTGTATGTTTGTGTTTGTGATCTAGTTTGTTTTTGTATGTTTGTGTACTTGTTTGAGTTTGGGGGTGTATATTTGTGTTTGTTTGTAATTTTAGTTTGTATCTTTGTATGTTTGCAATTGTATGCTTGTGTTTGCTGTTTACGTTTGTATGCTTGTTTGTACAGTATGTTTGTGTTTTTGTGTATGTGTTTGTGTAAGTGTTTGTTTGTACAGTATGTTTGTGTTTTTGTGTTTGTGTTTTGTGTAAGTGCTTGTTTTTTGCGTGTATGTTTGTGTTTGTGACCTAGTTTGTTTGTTTGTATATTTGTGTACTTGTTTGAGTTTGGGTGTATATTTGTGTTTGATTGTAAGTTTTAGTCGGTATGGTTGTGTATGTTTGTGTGCATGTTCATGTTTTCTGTATGTTTACGTTCGTTTGTGTGTGTGTGTGTGTGTGTGTGTGTGTGTGTTTGTGATTGTATGCTTGTGTTTGTGTACTTGTTTGCATTCTCAGTACGATTATGTTGAGGTTGAAAGATCTACGGGTTAATAAAAATTATAAATGTAACTTATAAATGTAGCTAAAATAAACTAAATAAACAACATTTTCCTATATACCATAGTCTGTCTTGTTAAAACAATCATAGATCTCACATCCTTATGACCAGTAAATGAACTTTCAGCTAACCTCACGCTCACAGGTCTACCTCATAAAGTTTAAATTGTCACCCTTTGATCACTGAACACAAAATGTCGAGCTTTAGCCGACCCTCAGCACCACCATTTACAGTGCCAGACCCCCTCAAAACTAATTAGTTTACAATTGAGTTGCAAACCCCCGAAAACCTTTAGAGGTTTTACAATCTTTTTAAAAATACCTTTCGCTGATATGGCCGCGCCAGTAATCACACAGTCCCCAGACACCAGACGCGTTTCGATGCACTACTTGAGATGAAATATTTAGCCTTTCGTGTAATGTTGTAAAAGTTCAGACATTCTACATCTATTTCAACTGATAACAAGTCTTATGGCAAGAAAATCAAAGACTTTCCAAAACATTTCATTCCAGTTAGCTTTTTGTATGCCTATACGCATGTTTTAACTGATATAGCAATGCCGGAAGTTAATATTGATAAAATAAAAGACATATTAAAGAATTTAGGCTAATAAAGTGAGTGTGAGTGGCTTATTAAAATAAAAGAAAACAACACTTTTTTTCCAACAAGGACTTTTGTTAAGACGAAAAAAATAAAAATCGTATAGGTTAACCTAATTTTAAAAGTAAAACATTGGTTTAATGTTAAAACAGGTATAATGTTTTCATCAATTATGAACTGATGTCGATTTATTAAAAACGTTACTTTGTTTAATTCTTTAACATACATTTAAATCTATCTTTGTGGCCTGCGTTATTAGGGAGGTGTTAGGGGGACTGTTAGTGGGTGTTTTTTATTTATTTATTTTTTTTTTTCAATGCTTTGAACATTAACACAGAAAGACATACATTACTGGTAGATTTACAAATACTGACTGAGATTACATTCAATTTTCGTTCACACTCTGTACATCATAAAACAAAGAAAAAATAAAATAAATATAAAGAAAAAGTAGGGGAGTAACAGATTTTCACATTAAGAAATCAAAGCCCTCAAATGAAGTATAAAAAAATCTTGCTTTGGGACTTTTCATTCCTTTTAACGTCTCCAAATACATTACGAATTCCTCTTTAAACAACACTAATCATGGGGGAGTTTTGAAAAACTTACATTTATGAATGTAAAATTTAATTCCAGAAGTTAATATTAACAAAATAAAAGACATATTAAAGGATTTAGTCTAGATTTAGACTAGACTTAGATTAGTTTGAGTGGTTAATTAAAATAAAAACAAACAACACTTTTTTTCCAACAAGAACTTTTGTTTAGACGAAAAATCGTATAGACTAACCTCATTTAAAGTAAAAACATTGGTCTAATGTTTAAACAGGTAGAACGTTTCACCAATTAAGAAATGGTGTATATTTATTAAAAACGTTACTTTAATTCTTTTAACATATATTTACATTTATTTTGCGCTGGTGTCTTCTCTATCGTTAGAGGGGCAGAGCTGTAGGCGTGGCTTGACCCATGCTCTCCTGAACGCATTCTGAGTTTGACAACGGCGCGTGAGGTCGATCCACCGGAGACGTCGTAAGCTCTGCTGTGTGTTGTTATTTCTTTTGTTTAACTCTCCGTCAGTAACAAAGTCTCGATTTTTAAAATTGTAGTTAGTGTTAGAGTACAACATAGTTTTGACAAGTATCTTGTGCTGGTGTTTTAACGACTGTGTCTGATGCATTTTCTTTTAGATCAGCGTAAATACATACCTCTTTTTTCTTTTGTTTTAACTTTTCACCAGGCGTGACAAAACGCTAACTTTCCTGATTTGTAATATTGAAAAACTACCGTTTGCTTTATGTTCGCTTCTTTTTGTTTTAGTTTGAGGTAAGATATAAATGCTGTTAAACTCTGTAACCTAGTTTTCTTTTCTTTTCGAACTGCTAACAAACTCTAACACCTTTTTAAATTGTAATGTTACAAGCTTTGACTCTAACATATTGTTTAACGCACGTATCTGATGCTTTTTTTGTTTGTTTGGTTGGTTGTTTTAGATAAATAACCACTAATCTAGTTTTCTTTTCTAACTCCTAACAAACTCTAACATCTTTTTAAATTGTAATGTTACAAACTTTGACTCACGTGTTGTTTATTTTAGATAGATAGATAGATAGATAATCAGTAACCTAGTTTTCTTTTTTATTTAATTTGTAACAACTTTAACACCTTTTTAAATTGTTTTAACAGCTCTTAAATACCTTGAACCTTTTTTTACTCTTTTCCGAGTACAAAAAACAATCATTACACTGTTTCTATTACATCTATGTTTTAACCTTTTTCTTGAAATGCACTGTGTATGTAAACCTTAATAAAAACTTCCCTTATACCATTTTCACGTTTTCACATTTTAAAGTTTAAAGCACATAGTTTTTGAACAGTTTTCAATGGCCCCACACACAAAAACACTTTTCCCTCCGAATCATAAATTGAGGTTCATTAAAAGGTCACACACGGGGGCTGTACAGGGAGGGGAGGGGTGGGGGGTCCAAACAGGTGTACAAAACAGATGTCTTTTATGACCCTCATCAATCAAACTTTTGGACACAAGCCGCACTTAATCCTCTCTATTATGCATGCCAGGCCATTAGGTGATGTGTAAACACTCTCTTAACCAGACTAGAACGGGACCAGACACACTGATCTCAAACAGTAATGTGCTGCCTTTTGCATGAATGCGGCTGATTGTGAAGACTATAGCAGCTCAGCACTGCTGTGTACAAACTCACTCCACTCTCAGGTCTCTCTTGCTGACTATTAATGTTGTTATGCTTCCTGCTGTAAGCAGCTGCCGGCCACCAATCTCAAAACACAAACACAAACAACTCTCCCACTGATGATTGACAGACTGATATTTTTGTTTGTTAGTTTTTTTGTACAGTGCAGAAGTTAATAGAAATGGCATGAGCCTGTTGATACAGTATTTCTATTGTGTGTGTGTGTGTGTGTGTGTGTGTGTGTGTGTGTGTGTGTGTGTGTGTGTGTGTGTGTGTGTTTAAACTCTAATTAAAAGGGTCAAGTCATGAGAAATCATATTTCCCTTCATCCTTTGAAAGTGTGTTGATATACTATGAAAAAAATACTGTATTCAAATAACTCAAAACTTCATCCCAAGTCCAGAAAGACAATTTATTGATAATAAGCTGCAAATGCAGATCTTTCCAGACATCAATCATTTACTGAGTGATTATTGCATTGGGAAAGGTTAGCTGAAGCCAAAAAAACAAGATTCTTTATTTCTTAGTTTGTAGTGAAGAGAGGGAAAATTGGATTTTTGATACAGTTAACCTTAAATGGATCTTAGAAAAATAAATAAGTATATGGTGTAATATGTTTTGCTTTTAGCTAAGAAATACTAGAGAATTAGAAATGCAATGCAAGCTAATGGTACCTTATTGGTTAATGTGTAATATTAGGATTTAATTTTTTATCGTATTGCCCAATAATGGATATTTTATTGTGCATGCTCATGTCTTTGCTTTATACACTTTACATAAATTTTTTTAAAAAAAAATTAAAAAAAATTGTAAAGTTGTAATGAACCAAAGATTATTGGAGTATATTTTACAAGAAAATACTATATCAGTTATTTCACTTCAAAATGTCAAAAGTAATTCAGAGTGCTAGTTGCTGTTTCATTGTAATTATTTGTGAAATTGACTAATTCTTTGTTCCTTTAATATCTGTTTTATTAAAATGTTGTGATGCTTAAATTCACGTGTAGTACTTAAACGTTTTTAATATCTTATTTTTTTAATTTATTTAGATTAAATACTATAGAATTGAATATCATTTTCAGTTATCGACTCTAATATGAAAATAATTATGATCTTTTTAATACAAGTCAATTTTTTTATACCGGTACATCACTACTAAAGATATATAATATTTAGATATTTTCATGTTTTCCTGGTCTATAGCAATGAACTGGCTGTGAAACCATTTCCCCAGTGAAATCAGGAGCATATTTGTCAGACTTTGCTGTGATTAGTGGCGTGATCAGAGGAGAGATTAGTATTAAAGGATTATTAATTAAATCCTGGAGTATTAAATCCTGTTTATAGTTATTAAATATCAACATGTTCTCTGGCTAATAGATTATTGACCAAAATCTGGATTTCTGCTTTAAATGTTTTTTCTGTTGTTGTTGTTTTTCTAGCAAATCCACTCTCCGGTCTACTCACAACTCAATCTACAGCGGTGTGTTTACCAGATCATTGGGTTCTACTGAGATCTCGACTGTAAAATCCATGAATGTTTCTTTTAAAAATAACTTAAAAAAAAAAAAATGCTTTAGCATCCAATACCGCTGTCTGTCATGTCCTGCTGAATAGGAGAGAATTGTTCAGCAGTAGTCCATAAGTTTTCGCCTTATCAATCAAAGAGCCACTTACAGATGTGCTGCTACGCCTGACTAAATGAGTTAAATGCATGTCCTGGCCAGTAAAGGGATAATGATTTCTGATATGATTTTGGAATGGATTTCTGCAATGAGAAAATGCAGTTATAATTGTGGAATCCAGTCTCTTAAAAAAATTGACTTTACTGTGTAATTCATGGAATTTTAACCCAGGCTTATTGGAAATACGGCAGTTTCATAGTAAAATGTCCAGTGTCCATTTTATTATGTTGCTTTAAGTATTTGTAATGGAGCGCTTCACCTCACAAGCGCAACGCCGTATCGTGTGAGCTACCGTGCAAACCTACTGCATTAGAAACCCATACATATGAAGCTGAATATGTAACGCTAACATTCAAAAGTATCAATTTTCAAACCTCGCAGCATGTTAATTTGTTTTGAAGTCATAATATAAAATTATGCAAGTAATTGTGTGAAAATTTGCTTTTCTGAATAGAAACTGGCCCTGTAAATCATACATTTTCAAATCATACAAATTATATTCAAAAGTTGTCTAAGTTTTACTGCCTCTAGTGTTCATTTCAACTAGAAAACTTTAGTGATTTGTACATATACTGTAGGTACTTTTTCTGGCAGAAATGAATGTAGAGGCACATATTCCACTGAGCCTGGGTAGCAAAATTTAGATGAATAAATCCAAAGTAGGACTGTATACTTAATCAGATCCCAATATGGATTAGTGTTTGTGAATATTAAACTGTAAGACTGCGATCTAACTATGAAGTCTGTATTTTATGTGTGTCTCTGTGTGAATAAGCGGCATGGGTTTGTCTACTACACATACAATGCTGAAGCATGTGTGACGCTTGTGGTGTTTTCAGCATCTGTGAGGACATGAACACATAAACTTCATCTGCAGAGCTGCTCTGAGAGTATCTTCACCAGCTTTTCATCTGATAAAACTATAGCCAGATACACAGAGAATCTCTTCACCACAACCTGCCAAAATAAAAGTTCTGTTTAACTTGAAGAAATTATGACAGACATATATTAGTTGTATAGTAAAACTTCTAAAATAATAATAAACCAATACAGTTCTTTTTTTAAGGAATATCACATCATATCATGTTTTAATTTAAATAGTAAACCCCCTTTTCCAGCACTTTGTTTAAAAAAAAAAAAAAAAAATCATTGGATTACTTTATATGACATATATTATATTAAATTGTTAGAATTGTTTATGCATTATTTTTTTTACCACCATTTTTGATAATAATTATGATTTGCTTTAAATCATAAATAGTAAAAAATTTATTTCTAAAAAAAAAATAATAATCTTATTAAACAGATTAAAAAAATAACATTTCAAAGAGCCCTATTATTGTTAAAAATTTTAATTGTGAAAGTTTTATGAATACAATTGATTAGACATCAGAGACATTTGATTATTAAAATGTTATTGAACTATTAAAACGGAATCTTGAAAAAATTAAATAAACTACACAGAATTTGGGAAAAAGTATAAACAGATTAAATTTTTTAGGACTTTGTTCCAGTGATTCCAGTTTGTAAATGCTCAAGAAGGACACGTGGGTGTAGTGTGTGGATGTCTTTAGCCATAACAGTGCCTAAAGAATTTACATTTTTTATTTAATAGAACTGCACCAGGGGCTACAAAAGGAATGTAATTTTGTTTTCTAGTGTACTGCATGATTGTTATGAATATATAAGCTTGGCTTGGCATGAGCATCTTCAGGAGACATCAGAGAGGCCTAGGGTCTAATTTAAGTTTCCAAGACGAGGTCATGAGTACAATGCTATTTCGGCTATATGGAGACCTGAGGTTGTTATGGCAACAAGTCCCGGAAGACAGGCATACCTGATAATTTCCTACCTATTGGCTGGGAAAGCCTCTCACCCCTGCCCCCGCAGGACCTCAGGAGGAGCTGAACCCCACTGTGCCTCTAAAGCCCTTAAATGTAATTTGGAAAACAAGCTTGTTGTGGGGTCTAACAGCGATTCCTCAGAAAAAGAACATCCAAATGGTTCGGAAATAAAGATTGTGAGGAATGGCTCCCTTGGTGTCTTTCTCAGTAGTAAGCAGGGTTGTTATAGTTAACTGAAACTAAATATAAAACGAAGACCATAAACTGAAAAAAGCATTTTCATTACTTGAAATAAAATCACATATTTTATTCTCATTTTATTTTAGATACTTGAAATAGTAAAATACTTAAAACTAATACAATTAATAAGTTCTATATAGGACATTAGGGATGTGCATCTCCATGATGCATATGCATCACGATGCATAGCCAACGTTACGATACATTAAAGATACATATGAAGCAGTTACTGATGCGATGCGATAGGATTCACTCCTATTACGATGCAGTGCGATCCGATTTTGATTCGATTCGATTCAACACAATTTAATTTGATGCAATACGATATAAAATATAATCACTTCTAATGCCTCGAGGTACGTTTCATAAAACAAGTTTGCCAAATAAGCCAGGCTTATTTCAGTTAGTCTGATTGTTTGTCAAATTATTGGTTTCATAAAGCATGATAGTTGAATTAAATGGAAACATGAGCCCATCCTGGAGTTATGAATATACAACGGCTTGACAGTGTCTCGTCTTCATCTGGAGCACAGATAAGCTTCATGCTTTCCTGAACGCAGGTAGTGCCTGGGAAACTTCTGGCAAATTCCTGTCACACAGCAGTGAGTTTCAGCCGGTAATGAAGATGAACTCAGCTGAAAGGCTGAACGGTTAATGAGCACTACCAACCTGCTCAGCTATAGGGGACATAAATTGGTCTCATCTAAAAATAGTTTACATTTGCCTAGCTAGCATTTTATAAGTGAAGTTAGCACTATTCTTACTTTTAATGATGTTGCTTCTCAGTTTCCTTCACTTGTACACTGTCAATTACAGGCTTTTGTAAATTAGCACTGTATAGCTCACAGACATCTTCCCGATTCATTACAAGTGTCAATATGTTTTTCTTTTTCTCTCAGGATTCCCTCAGAAAGAACACTGAAAAAAATATAATTAGTCTTTGCTTGTTCAGCAGGCAAGAAAAACTGATCTTTAAATAATGAGTATCATCAAACTCCATTCACTTGTATTAGACAGTATTTTCTGCCCTATTACTTTACCATGAAATTTTACAAGCTTTCAAGTGCTGAAAAAAAAAAGAGTTATTTTCACACAGACAATGTTTAACTGTTTATCATTTATCGGGCAAGGAACATCAATTTCTTTATCAATTGTTCTATCACAGCATGTAAATAAAATAAAGAAACATTCTGGTGTTCAAACTGAACCTCTACCACAGTTTTTACAGACCAACAACCAACAAAAGAGTGTTCAGAATTGTTATCAGATGATGAAATTGAATTCTGTATTTTATTATGATCTGTTTGCAGGCACTTAAGCCTAAATGGCTTCAAATCATTGGAAAACAATGTTCTTTGACTTATAGAAATGCAACAGGGCATCTGATGAAAGAACATTTTAAGAGTAATTGTACCCGATCTGGCATCCTCACAAGCCTATACAGTGATTTGGACCATCCATTCAATTTGAAGAAATTGTTATCTGTTGATTGCCTTTTATAGCAATTTTGCAACAAATTGGGATACAATAAATTTGCCAATTGGCCATTATGATTGTACAAAGTCCAATGAGAGAATGATGGAGGCTGTTTCAAATGTGAGAATAACTTGCTTTTCACACTTATTTACTTTACTGGCTTACACTGAGGTGATGCACGTTTGAGCAATTTTGTGTGTGTGGTGTGTGTGTGTTTTATTATTTCTTTTCCTCCTATTTTTATGATAATTAGGTTTCTGCTTTAGTATCTGATACCGGAAGCTGGCCATCCTGACTCATTGATTTGTTTTTGTGCTGAATAGATTGAGCCTGGCATTATGATGGCATTTAGCACTATATAGGTTCAATTCCCAGGAAACACACACAATGGTCTGAAAGCAGTTTTATTTTTCATATTCCCCTCTGTGACTTCTGTTAAGACATATTTGATTGGAATATTGCATTCATTTCAGACCACCACATCAGCTCATGGTGGTATTTATAAACCGCTATTTCAGCTAATGAAGTCAGACAGTAATAGTTAACAGTTTTTTATTCTCCGCAATCATTTCTTTTCAATAGATAATCACTCTCAATTTTTCATAATGAAGTGATTTGATATACTGCAATAAGATGTTCTTTTTCTAAACTACATTTCTCAAAATGACTCTCATCAATAACTGCCGCTCCACAAACTGATTGTCTTAGCTGGTTTAACATGGCCAATTAGATGATAAAGATATTTGTTGAGTATCATATTTGATCCATTAGGCTTTAATGGTTCATATAGTATGATAATAGTGAGAATATGAAGCTCACACTAAAACTTTAAAGCCTTTAAATTACCTAAATTTTATTCAAAGGCCAAACTAAGCAAAAGTCTGCAATTTGGTGCAAACATCTTCCAATAATGTCTTAGGAAGATGATATTTAAATGCTTAGTTTTATGATCAAAGCTCTGTAGGTGTGTGTGTGTGTGTGTGTGTGTGTGTGTGTGTGTGTGTGTGTGTGTGTGTGTGTGTGTGTGTGTGTGTGTTAAACATATGCAATGCAATAAACAATGCAATAAGATGATTGAGAGATGAACAAATAAACCTTCCTCAAAAGCCTGATGGATCATATTTGATACTGCTGTAGGATTTATAGGGTTAAAGTTCCTTTATCCTGTAAGCAGCTAAATTATCTCCTGGTTGGTTATGGACTGGGACTCTGAGAATAATTAATCATCAGCTGCAGATTAACAACAAACTTATTTTGCACAGTCTCTCATGTAAGTGGGAGTAAAAGTTGTCCGAGCGTTCCAGGTGCGAGTCTCCTGTAAAACTTAACCACAATCAAACAACATGTTTCCCATGTTTAACACATATGACTCATTTAATGAGGTTATATATTATAGGTCAAATCCATTCAACCATAATTATAAAGTCTGTTAGCTAAGACGCATATTTTAAAGCGTGATGATTTTATCACTATAGCATCTTTGGTAGAGGCTGAAGGCAGTAGGCTTGTAATTGCTCATTACGGTACTTGTTCCTCATGTAATATAGATGCAATTTTGTGTCAGGCTTTTATATCTGCGAGTTAATAGAATTTAAATTCCCTGTCATTAAGGCCCCGAATTTCTCACTGCAAAGATTGCCAATTTCAATCTCACTTTCAGTTTAATGGAAGACCCCCGCAAAAAAGGCTTATATGCAGAGTGCAGGGAGAATTTTTTTTTTTTTTTTAATACAAACTTTAACTAATCATGCATTAACACAGTGAAACAAATATGTCAACTTTTAAAGAGAGGTAAAATGCTTCCCATGTGTTTTATTGTTAATGTCAACAATTGTGCATCCATTTAAAGGGGTCCATATGAATGCGATTTACGATACAAAGTGAAAATTCAAAAGATAACACACTGTATTTTTTTTTTTTTTTTTAATTAAAACAAATTCAGCTTTTCTACTTTTTGAATTTTTGGGGGGGATTTTTTCCCCATTTTGTTACATTTTTGGTGTTCTCGGTCAAAAATGACTGGCCTACAACAATTGCTTTTAGGTTTATGTTATTGCCAAATATTGGATCCAGTCTTGTCAAGTTGTTTTCCTTCAGCTAGCACAGGTTTTGTAAAACCAAAATGATTGTGGGCCTTATTGCTCTGAGCTTATGTACCTCAGTTTTTGAGTAAATTTTGACAACATCATCCAAAAATATAGCTTTTTTCACTCTACAATTTCTCAGAAAGCAAGACTTCATGTCTTCATTCTGGCTTTCAAATTTAAATGTATGTTGATTTAAGGGTGTTTAGATATGTGTATTGAAAAACAAGAGGGAATTTTTTTTAGCAATGCATGTAATATTTAATGCCATGACTTTATGTATTTAAGACTTTCTCTTCCAATTTAAGACCTTTTAAGGCCTTAATTTGTGTAAGGGTGGAATTAAGACATTTTAAGACCTGCAGAAACCCTGTTGAGTAAAAATATATTCTGCTACCATGTTGGGGTCACCACTAGGTGCTCTATCTGGGTCCTGAAGTAAAAAACTAGTTGAGAACCACTGATATACTGTATCTTTAACATGTACATTACTTATGCCGGTAAATTTGATATCACTGTGCAGCACAGACTATATGAGTAAAAGATTAAAAGTCATGCATCCGTGCTGCTCCAGTTTCGGATGGTTAGAAATGATGGCTCATGTATTTTGCTTGTTTGTTGCACAGCACCTCATTCTGCCATTCTGCGATTTCATGAGGAATTATTCCGTACAGTGTTCTTCTATTCTAGCAAGAAGGATGTAGTGCTGTGTTTGTATTCACATATTCATTTATTACATGACCAGGAGTAGCCTCGATAATTTGGTGTATTATTTACAACTCTGCTCACAGCTTCACACAGCAGTGTACAGAATTATCCACCATATGGAGGCTCTCTTAAAATAGGCCAGGACTGTAAAATGTTGTCCCACAGGAGCATGGGGAACAGGTGAATGAAAAAACTGTCTTTAAGAACAAGCATTAAAATTCAGCAGTATGTTTGAAATTGTTCTTTTTTACATTGTGCTTTAACCAGACAAAGACTTGGTAAAGTGACAGTTAAGGCTTTTAAAAAAAAATCCTTACCAGCCACAATTGCAATAAGTGAAAGAACATTTTGTCAGTTTCTTGATTTTTGTAGCTCCACCCACATTTTTCTACTTTGAAAGTTGTAAACTTCTCCAGGTGAATGTATCAGAATGTTTGTTTGTTTGTTTGTTTGTTTAATTTATTTAACTAATAATTATTTAAAAATATATTTTTATTTTATTTAAACCATTGACAATTCCATTAACAGTTAAGTATAATCTACAGTCTCTTCAACATTTTACTGGTTTTCACGCACCTGGATTTACAACTAGCCTTCATCGGAGCGCAACAATAGTCCCGGTCCTCACAGAAAGTATAAGAACAGA
>JANHFF010000250.1:17500-22500 GCA_024542945.1 allo-octoploid hybrid of Carassius auratus x Cyprinus carpio | reverse complement strand
ACAAACACATCATTTATCCATTATTTTGATTTCAAATCTATTTGAGTGCTTTTTCAGCATCGTGATCCTCTTTTATCACAGAACAGTTACACAATCTTTCATAGACATATTCACGTTTAAACAATAATACAAACAGCGTATTAAATGCACACAGCATATAGCTTTCTTGTGTTAGGTTAGCACAAATATTTTAAATTAAAACCTACCACTGACAGAAAAAGTCGGCTCTGATGCCTTTGACATTTAAATCTTAATTACAAACAGGCCCGCGGGTCTTAAAGAACTTTGCTTTTGTACCTCCACAAGACACAAGTGCATATGTTGCCTTGTTTATCTAAAAGTGCACTTTAATTCAGCGCAGCAGAAATAGACTCGGTGCGTAAACGATCGCTGCACTGCTGCAGACGCGCCGCTCCTGGAGCGCACTGACGGACCGCAGCTGTGTGCAGGGTGAACGCTCTAATCCGCGCACACGCACACGCACTGCAGACGGAGTGTGTGTGAAACAGGCGTGGCACAGAGGATCTGGAGTCTTACTAAGATGGAGCTGGTGACGCTGGAGTGGCCGTTCGCAGGAGACTGTCCGGACAGATCAGGCGAATCTTTCTGAAACGCCACAGTGAAACAGAGTGAGATGTGACGTCAAGTACATCTTGTGTTGGTATTCCAGCAGTGGCCAGCGTGTGGTGCTCTGACAGGAACACTTACCTCACAGGACAGAGACTGACTGCGGTAACTGGGCACAATTTTGAAGGTGATGCTGCCTCGCATCTCGCGCTGTTAGAAAACAAAACACAAACACGTGACGAAATAAACTAAACTGTGTGTGTGCATGTGTGTGTGTGTGCATGTGCGTGTATGTGTGTGTGCATGTGCGTGCATGTATGTGTATGTATGTGTATGCATGTGTGTGTGCATATATGTGCGTGTGTGAGTGCATGTGTTTGTATGTGTGCGTGCATGTGTGAGTGCGTGCATGTGTGTGCGTGTATGTGTATGTGTGTGTGTGTGTGTGTGTATGTGTGTGCGTACTTCTATTCTGTGTGCGTACTTCTGTTCTGGTGGGGTCTTAAACCTGACACACACAGACTCATGGGGACTCATGTCATGGTGGGGTCCTGAATTGAGGTCCCACCGGGTAAACAAGCTAATAAATCACACAGAATTAAGTTTTTTGAAAACCTAAAAATGCACAAAGTTTCCCGTGAGGGGTAGGTTTAGGTTTAGGGTTGGTGTAGGGCGATAAAATATATGGTCTGCACAGTAGAAAAACCATTATGACTATGGGGAGACGTGTGTGTGTGCGTGTGTTTGCTTTAATGTACGAATGCACAAGTTTTCTGTCAGGGTTAGTGTGTGGGTTAGAACGTGGTTATAGTATTTATAAAGTATACATAACATACTGTATATATAAAGGAAGTCTGTGTAATGTCCTTATTTAGAAAGTGGAGCAAACATGTTTGTGTCACTCGAGCTTTCAGTATTTAGTCGACACATTTAATGTTAAAGGTCGGGTTGCACAGACAGATCTTAGACTGAGTCAGGATTGCGCCATAGTTCAATTAGTAGTTTTTATAAGCATGCCTTAGGAAACAAACATCACTGGTGTGCATCTTGACACAAAACAAGAGCACTGACATATTTTAAGATCAATCAGTGCAAGTTTATTTCAGTTAAAAGATATGCGTTTTATTCTGGGACTAGGCTTAAGCTGTGAAAACGGAGGATAGAGTCCTACTGTACTTATTATAAAACCTGTTTTGCATTGATTAAATAGTCATGCATTAACCGGAGTTTGTAGTTCTGACAGGAGCACTAGAGGAGGTGAAGTCCTCTCTGAGGTTATTAGATGGGTCTGGTGGGTTTACCCGAATAGTTACCACAGTGACTCAGTCTTTGCTTTTGATCAGATCCTCATCTCTAGCTCTAGTGTTGTTCTGCTGTCTCTCACACACACACACACACACACACACACACACACACACACCAGCATCTTCTGGAGCTGCTCCACCGTCTGATTGGCGACACTGATGCCGTTGATTTCACGAATCTCGTCTCCAACATGCAGCGTCCCTGAGAAACGACAGCATACGTGAGCACAGAGACACACACACACACACACACACACACACACTCGAGCCGTACCCTGTCTGTGGATCATCCCGCCGTGCATGATTCTAGCCACGATGCAGTGGTTCAGATCGTTCATCTTCAGAGTGATGCCCTGTCGACACACAATCACACTCTCAGTCTCACAGCCATCACACGAGCATCACAAACGTCCCTCGCGAGGGGATTTCAGGGTCTCAGACGTCTCGACTCAATCCAATAAAGTCACGCAACACTCCTGTCTACAGCTGCTTAGAGCTGAATTTAACTGATGAACTTCACAGATATTGATCAGAACTACACCGAAGGTCTGAATAAGTCTGTGGAGTCGTTTTACAGCAGAATTCGGATTTGTCTCACAATTGATGACGTTTGCATCAGTTATTGTTGACTTCTGTGAAGCTGCTTTGAAACGATCTGTATTGCATAAAGCACTCCTGAATTAGATGTGACTTGACAGAGTAATAGTTTTGTCAATCTGATCCGACATAATTGAGTTTTATTGCACACTTTGCATGCAACACCATTACCACACAATCTTCCACTCCATAAACAGAGGACAAGATCATCACACGCTAATGTGTTTGTTGCTAGAAATCAATGAAATCAGAACGTATGCATTTGCTTTTACACGTTTCTTTTTTTAGTAGTATTTTTTTTTTGTGCATGTGTGTGAATGTTTTTGTATTTTTAATTATATCTCTCACTAGACAAATGTACCACTCAAAATTCAAACAAAGTAATGACATTTTTTATTTTTTTGTAATAAAAACGCTTTTTAGACATTGTGGTAACAAGGTCATATAAGACCATAAGGCTCATAAAACATTAACTTAACATTTTCCTTCACGGTCTGTTTTGGCCCTGATCAGTAATACTGTGTAGTGTTTCTGAGTCTCTTATAAACAAGAGATTATTTCAGAATATCTGCCACTGGTCGCTCATGAAACAGCAAGGACACGAGCGCACGTGTGTGTGTGTGTGTGTGTGTGACTGGGTACCATGGGCTCGTCCGTGTTCTTCTGGAACTGCACCAGGCGCACACGCGTGACGTTCTCCAGGTCCATGTCTCCGTTGATGCTCTCGGGCGAGTCTCCGTTTAGGTAAGGGGACGTGGGCGGAGGCGTCACTCGCAGCGCATCGTCGCTGTAAACCTCATGAGCCACAACATCATGAGTCTGCAGCAGCGCCTGCGACAGGAACAACACACTCAGCATCTGCAGCGTCAAACACTCATCAGCATCTGTGGATCAGATCTCATCTGCGCGGACAGCGTGAGCACAAACCATAACCAATGAAAAATAAATTCATGAACAGCCGCGACTGCCACAGGAACACAACATGCATCATGTGTGCATAAAAATCAACTACACACTCCACAGCTGCAGTTCATCACAGGTTTACTGTGTGTGCGCGTGAGAGAGTGTGTGTGTGTGTGTGTTTATTTGGTCACTACAGTAATAACACAAGCTGGATCATCTCACATCTGAGCAGAAAACAAAACCACACGGCAGAACACAAACTAACACTTGCAAAATGCAAATGCAAAAATTAAATTACTTGCCAACAAAAAGTCACTTCTTAATTGTCATTTACTTTGTGTAAAAATAACAGGTAACATCTACATATTTCTACACATTTGTAACATTTTAAAATTGCATGTGTGTTAATGCATCAAGAAGAAACAATGAGCAACACTGTATTTATTAAACCAGATTAATCTGCATACTGTAGAAGTCTTGTTCATTGTTAGTTCATGAAACCTAGTGAAATAAGTCATGCTAATAAACATTACTGTAAATATCACACATTATAAACACATTCTCCGTCTGGACTATGAGGGGAAACAGCAGCAAAAAGCATAAATAAATGTTAAAAAGTAATTTATTAGGAATCATTCTCAGAAATCATCAATACGCTGATTATTTTTTATGGCTTGTTGTTATTGTAAAGCAGTATAATTCTGAATAATTGTGAGTTTAAGCTGTGTGTCAGATACTTGAGATGATCTGAAACACACTTCACAGCAGGATCACACGCACATCTCTTCATCTTCACAAAGAATGACAGGAAGCGGCTGCTGTCCCAGAATTCCTCACCCGTGATTTCCAGAGCAGGAACTCTGTGTCCGAGTGGAACTCCAAGAGCCACGGATCTTCCCTCTTTTAACACTTTCTCTGATCGAGTCTCTCTGAAGTGTTTTCCTCAATCTGACGCCCGCTCTATAACCCTCCCTCCACACACACACACACACACACACACACTCTATCACAGACAGACACACACACACACACACACACACACACACTCTCTATCACAGACAGACACACACACACACACACACACACACACACACACACACACACACACACACACACACACACACTCTCTCTATCACAGACACACACACTCTCTCTATCACACACACACACACACTCTCTATCACAGACACACACACACACACACACACACACACACACTCTCTATCACAGACACACACACACACACACACACACACACTCTCTCTATCACACACACACACACACTCTCTATCACAGACACACACACACACACACACACACACACACACACAGACTCTCTCTATCACAGACAGACACACACACACACACACACACACACACACACTCTCTATCACAGACAGACACACACACACACACACACACACACACACACACACACACACTCTCTATCACAGACACACACACACACACACACACACACACACACACTCTCTCTATCACACACACACACACACTCTCTATCACAGACACACACACACACACACACACACACACACACACAGACTCTCTCTATCACACACACACACACTCTCACACACACACACACACACACACACACACACTCTCTAT
>JANHFF010000250.1:0-12500 GCA_024542945.1 allo-octoploid hybrid of Carassius auratus x Cyprinus carpio | reverse complement strand
CATCATGGCAGCTTCTGAAACTCATCAGATGGAGATGAGCCTCACACAGACGTGACAGACATCATTCACATCAGCAGGAAATGAGAAGAATCGTGGTTTCTGATAGTTAGGGTCGTGTTTCATCATGTTTCAGTGAAAACGAAGAAGCACTTGATGGACAGATGTGCTGAGGAACATGCAAGACAACAGATGATGAAGATGAAGATGTTGGGATGGCAAGCAAAGGCTGCGTGGGATACCTACTTTCTGCAGCAAGCAATCCTACAGTACAGGCAGCGTTAGAAACAACAACAACACAGTGAGAACTGCGGAGGAGACACAAACACAAACACAGAACTGAAGACACTAGGGTTAGCATACTAGCATCCTGCAGTATACAGCATGTGTACACTACACCCTACTGCAGTACACTGCATCACACACTGTATCGCTCGACGCAATGCACATCATCTCTAAACCTCTCTGACCAGACACTGCTGCACAAAACTGAATTAACACCCGTAGTGCTAGTTTTCTGAGTGGAATAAACTCTGAAGCAGTGTGCAGTGTTTAGTGCAATAATGTGTCAGTGTGGTTTTTAACACGGTTTGCCGTTCTGTTCGGCGCTTCTCGACCGCTGCAGAGTCGTAGGCACTGCACAGTTACAGGAAGCGAGAGTTTAATTTTGCGACAGAGAAGTGTCGGCTGTTTCTCAATTCAAGTCCAGAGACTTCCTCTCCATCGGACCTGCTGAGGGGCCGCAGAAATAATCTTCACATTAGCGGAACCAAAACACATCTGTAAGAACAGATGAGAGCGGCACTTTCTACTTCCTACGACCCTAAAGCACTTCAGTAAAAGTGACGCTTGAACAGTACAAATAAAATACAGCATGCCTTTACAGAACGAACACATATCATCACTAAAATAACCGCAAAACAGGGTAAGTGCAAGTGTAAAAGTGTAGCTTCTTCAGGAATCTGCTACAAACTCAACTCTAGCACTCTATTCTAATTCTATTCTTTAAAAAAAAAACTCGCCCCTTTTAGACTCGCACTCTATTCATTTACTAACCGCTTGTTTTCTTTAAAACTAGCTTGCTTTATTCTTTTTCTGTTTTCTTTTTATTTATTATATAATAAAAAATGATTGTGCTGATTCTATGTGTTTAGAAAAAGGCGATAAGAAGGTTATTGTGGCGATACTAATAAAATCTAAATATGGAACGTGTTAAAACTGTTCTTAGTCTTTCTTTCCCGTGACAGAGCGGACCAGAGAGAAAACACAAGGATTCATAACGATTTTAATCATACGCACGAAATACACAGGGACTCTTATTTTGAAATGTCTATACTTTGCTATTTTAGCTGAGAGACATAAAATCTTGATCTTGCAACAATCTAAAACATATTATAACAAACATAGATTGTTAAACAATCTTTGGGCATAAATGTGTGGTATTCACTCTGAAACAGCGCCATGTTTTAACTTTGAAAAGTGCCACACTTGAATCATAACCCTTTAAAGTTTAATAATCACACATCTGTATTGTGGCAGCTCTGTTTTTCTAACCCCAAATTAACCACCTCTGAGAATGACTTTTTATGGCCTTCATTCTGATCATGTGATTTCAGACCTTTTAAAGGCCTTACAGTGTTGTGTGAGGAGCATCATTAAGACCGGATCTCCACAGAAGCCATGGCCAGCTCCAGTTTTTCTGATTATAAAGAGCTGCTGATGGCATTCAGCACGCGAAGGGTTTTCTCTGCTGAGGTCACGGAGAGGTCCTCGAACTTCACTAGACTTTCAGAGTGACTGATAAACCAGCCGAGATCCAGAGATGACTGGACGGAGCTCCACGAGGTACGGGGGACGTACCTGAAGACGTGGGGTCCTCTGAGAAATCGTGGAGGTCTTCAGGAGGGTCTCCGTAGAACGAGTTGAACTTGTGACTTGAGACGGCAGCGAGGACGGCACCCTGTGAATCACACACACAAACTCATCTCGGTTTCATTCATTACAGTGTCAGACTCAAACAGGGCATTTTTATGAAATCATCTCGATGAACCGCAGACGCTTGACATTTGCACTCCAGAGATCTCACAAACATATTAGATCACCGAACCGCACGTCTTCACCTTTACACAGGCTCATCAAAGCAGCTCACGCCTCTCTGTTCCTCTGGGCTCCAAACAGTCACGCACCTGACTACATCTTTGAAGTATTAGAGCAAAACATCCCCTGCTTTCATGTGGCGAACGAGAACTTTACTCTCGCTATCTGCTGCAGAGCTCCAACCGTCTAACGCCGTTTAACTTCATTCCCATCAGTCACTTCCGATTACTGGACAAGGATATTTAAATCACTTCACAGACATTAAATATTATATATGGAGACTGAGTGAAAAGGTGAAAACGCCTGTGCTTTCTGGTCTGTTTAGTTGAAAAACAGCTCAAGCTGAGGATCATCACCAGACTGAAACCACACGGTGTTTCACTGAAATACAAAAGCTAATGTTTGTGAATATAGTGTTGCGAAAACACCAGGGTTAATTATCCACACATAAAAAGTAGGGCTGTCAAATGGTTAATCACGATTAATCACATCCAAAATAAAAGTTTTGTTTACATAATATATGTATGTGTACAGGGTATATTTATTATGTATATATAAATACGCACACATAAATTATATATTTAGAAAATATTTACATGTATATACATTTATATATTTATATTCTTATATTTTATATTATATATAAATATATTTAATATATAAACATAACATATTCTTCTTAAATATATACATGCATGTGTGTGTATTTATATATACATAATAAATATACCCTGTACACATACATATATTATGTAAACAAAACTTTTATTTTGGATGTGATTAATCGTGATTAACCATTTGACAGCCCTAATAAAAAGCCTAACTTCATGCAAACAGTCGTTTAAATGAACACAAACAGCTGGGAAAATATCTGACGTGTGTCAGTGGATCAGTGCATTTGGTCTTAAAGTGACAGCAGCCAAATATATCCAGCTGTCATTCATCTTAATCAAACAACACAACGGAAAGAGAAAATCACTTTAATAAGGAATCATCTTTCATTTTAACTTTCTGCAAATAAATATGTCTGCTTGAAAGAATGAAGAATGCTGTATGCAAATTGTTATAAAGAATGCATGTGTAACCACAGGTCTTTTATTGAAAATAAGACCATGTTCCTGTTTTTTATTTGGGTTTTGGTTTAAGTGGTTTGATTTCATTTTAAGATAATAAAGTCGTGTTATATGTCACAACTGTGAACTCTGTCAGTGTTGCACATTTAAACTTTAATATCAGTCATATTAACAGGTTCACAGATGTGGAGTATACCGAGATTTTAGAGAAAAAACATTAGTTTTTGGTCGACTAAATCTACTGTATGTTTAGTTTACTAAAATATTGCGATATTTAGTCTAAAACTAGACTAAAACTAAAACAACTCAGATGTCTAAAATCAAAATTATGCTGTCGGGTTTTTTAACACCATGTCAGCTTCTAGGGTTATAATCATTCAAAACTAATTAAGATGTTTAATATTCATTTTTTTCTAAAAAAACAAAACAAAAAAAAAAAACGTAAAACTAGGTTTGGATCCACTTGATTAAAAACCCATTCAGAAGTATCAACAGAATAAAACAAGCTTCTCGCAGTTTTATCATTTAATGGGCAGTGGATTGGACACTTTCTCCGCTGTGGAGATGAAGCCGGCTGGGCTCGTGAGGTCCGCGGTGTTGGGTGACATGAGGAATTACTGTGAATACCTTCAGTTTCCTCCGAGCGTTGAACTTCCTCAGCTGCTCCACAGTCTCGGGCAGGTGGATCTTGTACGAGTAGCGATCTCTCTCCTGTACAACACACACACACACACACGCACGTGAGACAAACTCAACCCGGCTTGAATGACACAAACAGGAAGTGAGAAATGACAGGCTGCGTGACCTTGAGCCAGGGGTGGTTGAGCGCCTCGTAGACGGTGATCCTCTCGGCCGGGTCCAGCATCAGCATGCGTCGCACCAGGTCTTTAGCGCTCTCAGAGATCTGACTCCACTGCCGCGGGTTCATCTGACAAACAAACACAAACCCTTCGTCCAGCTGCAGCTACTGATGACATTCCAGCACTACTATCTAACACTACTCAGTGACAATGAAGTCAGCACAAAACAAGAAGAAATATCTGCCAGTGGGGTCAGAGAAATAAACTTATTTAAAAACATAAAATAAAAAACATTATTTAAAAACAAGGTTTATTTCCCTGACCCCGTTGGCAGATGTGTTTTGTTGTTTTAATCAAACTCAGAATTTTTCAGAAAACAAGACTTCTTATCTTCTGTCATTTTTGAATTAAGTGAACTGATGATTTAAGGATTTTTAGATATCTGCAATGCAAAAAAAAAAATGTTCTTCTTCAATATTTTTGTCTTGTTTTCTAGTACAAATTTATAAACATTCTTGAATTAAGATACATTTACTGGAGAAGCAAAATGACTGGCCATAAGTTTTTTTTTTTTTTTTTTTTTTTTTTGTAAATGGATCAAAATATTGCTAGTTTTAGCTTAAAACAAGAAATAATATCTGCCGGTGAGTTAAGAAAAATAATCTTTATTCAAAGGGAAAACAAGACTTTTTTCTTAATTTAAGAAAAAACTCACTTAATTTTGACACTTTTTTTTTTAGTGACTTAAAAGACTTAATATCTCTTATTTTGCATCTCAAGTAAATATATCTTGATTTAAGACTGTTTAGATATTTGCAGTAGAAAAATTAAGAAAATCATTTTTTTGCAGTGCAAGTAAAAACGCGGAGGAAGAACATCACTGTCTGCAGTGTTTCAAGGCAGATCCATCCTCAGACATCAAGTGCACTACATAGGGAGCACAGACTCTACATAGACTCATAATATTTAATCCATACGTCTCTGTATTGCATAAAACAAAAGAGCATCGTCTATTCTCTCAATCCTAGATGTTCTAACCCGTCTCCATTTATACATATGCATTGCTGTGTTTATTCAAAAGTTATCTCATGACGTGTCTTCAGTGCTCTGGAGGTCTGAACGAGTGACGTGCTTCTGTCTATCACGCAGTACCTTGTACTTTCCTTTCACGATGGCTTCAAACAGACGCTCCTTGGTGCCGTAAAAAGGCAAACAGCCGCTCAACAGGATGAAGAGAATGACCCCGCACCCCCAAACGTCCACCGGCTTCCCGTACGGCTCTCGCTTGACCACTTCAGGAGCCATGAAGTGAGGGGTCCCTACCCGACCTACAAACACACACAGAGAGACAAAAACAGGCCCAGAGGGTTCAGAACAAATCAGAGCAGAGAGCTGCTCATCTGCACTTCCTGTAAACATAATCTGTTGTGATGCGAAAACGCACGTACCTCCAGCCACCAGCCCTGACTCGCCCAGCTGAATGGCCACGCCGAAGCCGCCCAGTTTAACAGGAGCCGAGTTCTCCTTAGAGGCCAGCAGGACACAGTGAGGCTGAACACACACACACACACACATTAAACCACTGAATGTGTCCTACAGAAAGCCTCATGTGTTCTCATTTCACCTTCTCTACATGAGATTGTGCGAGAATGAAATAAGAGGAAAGGAAACACGGAACAAACATTTTATAGGAATCATGTAAATTCAGCGGTTCAATACAAACCACAAACACACGAGTGAACACGCCACTGCTAAACTAGTGTAGCGGCCCATGTAACAACACACTGAACACATCAACATCTCTGTGTGCTCAAGAGTCAAACACACACACACACACCGAGAGAGAGAGAGAGAGAGAGAGAGAGAGAGAGAGAGAGAGAGAGAGAGAGAGAGAGAGAGAGAGAGAGGGGGAGGAAGAGCGAGCGAGCAGATGCAGCGACTGCAGGACAGACGCTTCGGAGCGCTTAGAAGGGAAGCAGAAACACATCAGACACTTGAGGAGGAATTAAAAGAGGATCTGACAAAACCCAAACCCTGTGTGTTCCCTCTGAATGGATGAATGTGCAGCGGTTTGTGCAACTGAAGGAATTAACAAGCAAAACTGTGAGTAGAACTTATGCATCTGTGTGAGATTAAAGAGTGTGTGCGAGTCGTTCTACAGACGCTGTGAATGATGACAGAAAAATCTGAAAAAAATAAAAAACAGAAATGTGTGTGCATGATTACACTTCATACTAGCTTCTGAAAATATGCGGGTCACTCCTCTACAATGAGCAGAGGATCACATTTAGATAAACAGATTTAAAAGAAAAAAACTGAACAACTCAAAATATGCTAAAGGTTAAAAATATAAACCTATTTGAGAATGCATCGATGAAAGTCCTCATGCAATCATTTCTGAAATATCCGGAGTCATCAGACACGCAGAATTATTATTAGACGAACTTTAAATAAACTTTTTTAATTGTACTATTTACAGCAAAAAAATCTAATAATTAGCAAAACGAAAAAATTAAAGTAACCAAAAATGTGAAAGTAATTTCTTCCTTTACATTTGTTATTTTAGCAGACGGCTTTATTTAGAGCAACATACAAATGACAGTAACATAAGCAGAAGTGGTTTACGGGAATTAAAAAAAAAAAACACAAAACTAGAGCAGAAGAGCACAGAAGTGCTGGTTAGTGAATCGAACGGTAATTATGTAAAACACTGCACTGTTTAACGACTGAACATCTCCAGCTGTAAATTAGATTTAACTTTATTTTTACTGTGCAAAATACAAGTGTGTATATGCAATGAATGTGCATGAAAAATCATATATATAAAGTGAAGGTTATAAGATCCACTGAACTCCTACAGATTCATGAAAGATGAGCCAATCCTTCAGTTTTATTCAAACACGCTCACCCAGAAAAGAGCTGTGAAGCAATTCCAGCTCATTTTAAATAATTTAACAAAGCTAAAATGATCTGGAAAGAAGGAATGGAAAATCGGTTCCCTGAGAGCAGCTCCTGGACGAGGCTTGACCATGATTTACACTCTTCCTCCGGAGCCAGAGCGTTCTCTCGTTTCATTTTCACTGGGCTGAGACGGAGTTCTCCCCCGTTGTTCAGTACAGTACATTAAACCATGTCTGACTCGCTGTTTCTCTCCCCAGAGCTGAAGACTCAGTGAACTTCACGCCGATCGCTAACAAGAAGATCAAAACACAAACATCCTGCCAAACACAATGAGCACCATCTGGCCGACTGACCGCTTCACCAACCACACCTTCAGCAACCGCTCGTGTCCTCTGGAGGAGGAGAACCTGCGGCTCCCGCTGGCCGTGCTCTACTCGCTCATCTTTCTGTTCGGTCTGGCAGGAAACCTGCTGGCTCTGTGGGTCTTCCTCTTCCTGCACTCGCGCAGAAACTCCGTGCGCGTCTTCCTGATCAACGTGGCGCTGGCGGACCTGGTGCTGCTGGCGTGTCTTCCCTTCCGTGTGCTGTACCACGCTCAGGGGAACGTGTGGTCTCTGGGGCCACGCATGTGTAAGGCGGTGGGCAACCTGTTCTACATGAACATGTACGTCAGCATCACCCTGATGGGTCTGATCAGTCTGGACCGCTACCTGAAGATCATCGGCCTGCGGGGCTCTCAGAAGGGCTGCGGGCTGCGCTGGCTCAGGGGCAGTCGCTGGAGTCTGGTGACCTGTGTCCTGCTGTGGAGCGGCTCTCTGGTGATGGTGGTGCCGATGATCGCGCTGGCCGAGGGAAACGAGGAGCCGGGGAAGTGTTTCCAGTACAAGCAGAGAAAGCACGCCAGAGGCAAAGCCTACTTCAATCTGTTCATGGTGGCGGTGTTCTGGCTGGTGTTTGTGGTGCTGCTGGTTTCATACGGACGGATCGCACGCCGACTGCTGCGAGCCTCGCAGGACAAACCGGACCTGCCCAACGCCACACGCTACGCCCGCACCGCCAAGAAGTCCTTCGTGGTGCTGCTCCTCTTCACCATCTGCTTCGTGCCGTATCACGCCTTCAGGGGCTTCTACGTTGCGTCGCAGCTCCGAGACGTCAGCTGTGAGACGCGGCGGCTCATGGATCTCACCAACGAGGTCATGCTTCTGTTCTCGGCCCTCAACAGCTGCCTGGACCCGGTCATGTACTTCATGCTCTCGGGCTCGGTGCGCAAGGCCACCGCTCAGGCCTTATCACAGTTCCTACACTTGCACCAGGAGCCCGTGATGACCAACAGCTCCACCACAGAGTTTCGGAGGACGTCTGTGTCCCACGCCTCCACCGCCGCAGTGCTGGCCACGTCCAGAGGCAGCCTGGGACTCATTACGGCAACCCTCCGCTCTAAACCCGGCTTCAGCGGTGACGGAGAGTCCTGTCCGCAGTTCACAGCTCTGTCAAACTGATCGAGCAGCACCGTGAGACCAAAGAGTTTCACCCACATACGTGACTGAGAAATGACTCACCGGTGTGAAACAATGACTAGCTCGAAAAGTCTGCATGGGAAAGTTCTTGAGACATCACTTCGGACAGCATGTGAGGGATTTCTGGCTGGATTAACACACATCAGCACCGAGATTTGAGATCGGACACACGTAACGGTCATTGAATCCTCAAACTCTTTTCAAGTTCAACAGATCATTTCAACAGATGAACACTGACTGGATGAAGGACGCCCCCTGCTGGAGGACAAGAGTTACTGCACCTCCTCTGACACCTTTCATCATTTCACAGTGGACTGTTACCTTCATAAACCGAGCTGTGCAAAGAGAACCGGTGCGACTCCTCGTGTAAACCAGCGATAGTTTGATCTCACAGCAGCTGCTGAGTCTGTGATCTCATGAACTTCAGACACAACCGTTCAGTGTCCAGCCGAAGCGCCGATCTGACAATAATCCCACTTTAATCACAGACAGACGTCACATTAGACGGGGATCCTGAGGTCCCACGGTGCAGCTTATGTCACCGGCTCCAACGCTTTCTGACCAACATCTGTGACCACGAGCTTTTGAAGATCTGACTTTTCTGTTTCTAAATTCATGTAGCTCAGACTGTACAGTAATGAGCAACCAGTGAACACACGAATGAAAGCGTCTGCCGAATGAATAAAAGCTAATGTCCTTTTTGAAGTATATTAAACAGGGGAATAAAGCATTATTTAGAGCGTTTACAGTTTGTTTCTCACTTAACACTGGTATTGATAACTGGCTCAAAAAATGCAACAAAGAAAAGCACACACTGTTTTGCCTAAACTAACTCAAGCTTTATTAAGAAAATAGAAATTAAAACTAAAGTGTGCTAATGTGGTTATGAGTCAGAGCAGTAATGTAGAGTAACGTGCACTGATGGAGCGTAACGTGCTGCAGGAGAGAAAAGTACAACCACAAATAAAAATGCAACTCACAGATTACAAAGCCATCTACAAAGGACTCGTCCTACTGCCCTACAAACCCCCAGGAAGAGCCTTAAGTGTTCTTAAGAGTGTAAGTCACATGTTAGGGTTAGTGTGCGATAATCAATCGGACGAGTCTCACCTTGACGTCTCGGTGAATGACGTTGTTATCGTGGCAGTAGCGCAGAGCTTCAAGTATCTGCCGCATGTAGTGACTGAGAACACAAACAACACACAGCCTGAGCACAGATCTTCCGCAGCGTGTGTGTGTGTGTGTGTGTGTGTGTGTGTGTGTGTGAGGTGAACAGGAAGTGATTCTCACCTGGCCACCGCCTCGCTGTAGACGAAGCCGGCATCGGCCCTCTTCACGATCTCGAAGCACAGATCGGCTCCATCCATACTGCACACACACACACACACACACACACACATGTGGTTTAATAATGCGGCGGATGAATTTAAATGTGAGAATGATGAAGAAACATTGTTTAAAACTTGTGGATGTTCGTCAAAAAAGTGGTTAGAAGCAGAGTTAGTGGCTTACAGAGCAACCTGACAGATCAATATAGAATGTTTTCTTATACAAGTGTGATTATTGTGTGAATCTGTTTTTACACTGATATCAGACTGATTCATTCATTTTATTCACTGGACTGTACAAAAATAGGCATTAGCACATGATCATTTGATAAACTATTTTTCCATTAAATTAGAATTTCACTGAACTGTGATATGAAGTGTCTAATGTTTTGTTTAAAAGGTCTCACAGACACTTACAACTCAAAGACCATGTAGAGCATCCCGTCTGAGCTGTAGGTCTCCAGCAGCTCCACGATGTGAGGATGTTTGAGCATGTGACAGATACTCGCCTCCCGCTTCAGATCTGACGGGGAGCAGACAGAAGATCAGTAACGGATTCATCACCGTACTGAAGATGAAGAAGAGAGGCATCAGTGTGACTAGACAACGTGTGAGATCTTGAGCCTGACGTCACGGAGATCACACGAGCCGCCAGCAGAGGGAGCCATGGAGCTCTCTCACACACACACTCTCACACACACAGCCTTCAGAAGAACTCATGAATGAGTGTGTGTGTGTGTGTGTGTGTGTGTGTGTGTGTGTGAGTCTCTCATCTTCAGCCTTTACAGAGCAGCTTCAGATCACAGCAAACATCATAAACCAGCCGTTCAGAACAACAGCGACTCTGAGTGTGATGATGCTTTTATTCAGAGAAGTTCAAGAGAAAAGCTGAATTAACTCACTTCAGTGCCTCACGTCCTCATCACACACCGTGGCAATAGAAACACCACTGGCTACATTTTTTATTTTAAATTTACAATTATTCAGTTTACTTGCCAGACTGATATACCATTATATATATATATATATAGTATATGTAATATGTAGTATATAAGCTTATGTTTGTAAAATGGCAAAGCTTTTTAAATATCTGAAAGTGCACTCTTAACATCAGTCAATCAAGCATTATAATATTATAATAGAATCATCAAGCATTATTTAATGATATAACTTTAGTAATTAGAATTAAAACTTGGTAACCATGTATGAACGCATATTAGTTATTTTAACTGAATTTAGGACTAGTGCTGCTTAAGATATTGATGGTCAAAAAAACAATAATACTGATAATAATAATATAACAAATTCTACTACTATTAACAATATAAAATGCACTAAGGATTAATGAGCTGCTGGGTTCATGAATATTAATCACATTGTCAGGACGTAATAGATGAGCACCAGCCAATGAGACTGCTGTTTGCACATTAGCTCCGCCCACTACCGGAGTAACCGGCAGTATCTTATGGTTGTTATTAAAAGCTGAAGATTTCCAAATGAACTGTTATTTTTGACAAGAAAATACAACAAAGAATATGGTTTACATGTAGTGCGTCGATTCAGTGTGAGACTCTCTCTCTCTCTCTCTCTCTCTCTCTCTCTCTCTCTCTCTCTCTCTCTCTCTGTCTCTCTCTCTCTATCTCACTCTCTCTCTGTCTCTCTCTGTCTCTCTCTGTCTCTCTCTCTCTCTCTCACTCTCTCTCTCTCTCTCTCTCTGTCTCTCTGTCTCTCTCTCTCTATCTCACTCTCTCTCTGTCTCTCTCTGTCTCTCTCTGTCTCTCTCTCTCTCTCTCTCTCTCTCTCTATCTCGCTCTCTCTCTGTCTCTCTCGCTCTCTCTCGCTCTCTCTCGCTCTCTCTCGCTCTCTCTCGCTCTCTCTCGCTCTCTCTCTCTTTGTCTCTCTCTCTCTGTCTCTCTCTCTCTCTCACTCTAGAGTTCACGGTGCATCAAATTCAGGTATGCTGCACATCCATTGAGCTGAACTGAAAAACAGCACGGATCTCTGGATGGAGAGAGAAACTCTGAAGCGCTCAGTCAGAGTGAAAATATATCTGTGCTAAACTTATACTTAACCTCCTACTCACACACTGGCCAGTAAAATCTGAGAATGTATTATCCAGTGGCGAGTGTCAGACATCATTTAGTCGCGTTTGTGAGTGATTTCCTGGCGTTGGAAAGGTTGTCATGGAGACGTTTATCATCCCGCTCAGTGACTGAGGGGTTCAGCCGCAGGAAGTGGCTGTTTGTTTGTATTTTTACAGATATTCTCAGTGGTGAAACACTCGTCCTCGTCTGATGTGTGTCTGTCTGTTTGCTCACAGATGGCTCACGGATGAAGCCAAAGCCCGGAGCTCCGGCAGCGCCACACAAACAAACCCTCTGAACACACACATCACCCACAATCCTCTTGGCATGACCAGGGTATCCATGGCCAGGCCGCATGGAGTCTGTAAGAATCCACAAACGCTCCACAGATTCCCACCCAAACCAGACGGCCATCAGTCACGCCCTGCTGAACCCCGACCGACCAGCCTCCAGTTACCCACAATATACCATACCATACACTTCATTGTCAGACATTTGAGTCTGAAATTTGTCTAATATGACAATCAGGTACAGTGTGTGTGTGTGCGTGCGTGCGTGTGTGTGTGTGTGTGAGTGTGTGAGTGTGTGTGTGTGTGTGTGTGAGAGAGAAAGAGAGAGAGAGAGAGAGTGTGTGTGTGTGTGTGTGTGTGTGTGTGTGTGTGTGTGAGAGAGAAAGAGAGAGAGAGTGTGTGTGTGTGAGTGT
>JANHFF010001524.1:12500-27978 GCA_024542945.1 allo-octoploid hybrid of Carassius auratus x Cyprinus carpio | reverse complement strand
GCTCCGTGGTCGCGCCTCCAAGCAGGAAAGCAGTGGCAAGTTAATCCATTTTTTTTCAAAGGGCGATTATGTGTTGCGCTATTACACCCCACAATACAGCAACGGTTTACCATGGTTGAAATAGATTTTTAATTAATCAAATTAAGACACACGGCTGAGAGGGAGTATGTCTAAACACTGCGCAGTAGTCCGAGTAGCAGTAAAGGAGGCCATCAGCATGGCGGCCACGCCAAGTAATGACGTCACGACGCCCAAGCCCTATTGTCCTGTGCATTACATTTAGGGGGCACAGTAAGTCATTTGGGGGGCACTGCCCCCCAATGCCCCCCCTTGACGACGGGCCTGTTATCACTAAAGGTAAAGGACAGGTACCAATGCACCAGAAGGCATTCAGAGAGACACTTGTTGAAGAGCTGTCAGCGGCAGCAGCAGTTGACAGACCTGCTCCATCGCCCACTCCACACAGAGCACATCACAAGCCTGTACATATAAGTGGAGACAGCACCACAGGTCGTCTGAGGTGCAGACATTGCCATGCAAAGACACCTGTGAAGTGCTCTTCTTGTGATGTGCCTTTGTGCTTTTTGCCAGTCGTGATTGTTATAATGAGTGGCATGTTGCCAATAACCTGTAACTTATTTTTTTTATAACTACTTTTTTTTTTTTTTGTAAATAGTTATATAGTGTAATACATTAGTGTGTTTTAATATATATTTATTTATTTATTTAATTTATTTATATATATATATATATATATATATATATATATATATATATAAAAAACATAGCACTTGTTTTGTCTCTTTATTTGCACAAAGTTTAGTGTCAAGAATTGAAAAAACAAAAATGATTGACAGTGAAATCTGGATAAGGAATAGAATAGCCCTGAGTGTAACCTTTCATTAGAGACCAAAATTATGACTGTAAGTTGAAGCATTCAAAAATTACTGCCTTTTATGGTCAATGGTTACAAAGGGCCATTTGGAGTCTCCAAGTGGCCTTTTTTGGGGGAGCGCCTAGACATAAACTTATATAAACATGTGTAATACACAAATTTTCTAAGGTACTGTTAAAAAATTGGTAAATTTTGCTTGGTAAGGCTTCATGCTTTGATCCCATTGTGTTTTCCAGCTAATAGCTCCCAACTATAGTCATCTGCAGGCATCCATTTACAAATAAAATGTAGGCGGAATGTTTTTTTCCCCCTTTTTTACTGTGTTCCAAATTATATTACTCAATATCAGTAAGACTTACAGTGATTCTGACTATTTAGGAAGAAACCTTAGAGTGTCACCTTTCAAAATATACCAAAACCATGCATATACTCCAAATGGTTCAAGAACAATATGCAATTTACTTTGGGTATGTCTTTTTTTAGGCGTTTTGCTCAAATTTTACCGGATCTTTTAAAGGGTTAATATTACTATAAATTAACGATTCTAACTAATCATCACATGTAACAAGAAATAATAAGCACACAAAAAACTAGTAACAACGGAGATAGATATTAAAACCTAAAACAGGTAGTACTAGTATCCACTAAAAAGTACTAGTAACTATTAAACGTTATTAGAAGTCAAGCAGATAATGCTGAAAAAAAATGCAATTTGTTACCAGTTACCTCCCATTAAAGGAACAGTAACTAGTACTAGCATCCTATGAATAGGCACTAGTGAGACTGAGAAAGATACGAGTCATTATTGGATATACTTACTAGTATATAATATACAGTACTAGTAACAAAAATAGGTACTAGATAGATCAACTTGTCATAGGAGGTGATGGAGGTTTGAGTAAGCACAAAGCAGGCAGCCATGCGATGCTCCAGACATGAGCGTTACGTAATGCGCAGGGTTTGTTTATGGCTGCTGGTGTTCATCAAATGTAAGCAAAGCAAAGCAGCATGAAATGAGGTGTAATGTCAACACCAACGCATGCAAACCGTGCCCAGATCCATATACCTGTTATTACGCAGACTCCCGAGCACACACAACACTTGATCCAGATATGTCACCATCGCATCTTTCGCGAACTGCGGGTCGCTCTCGACGGCTTCCACTCCGTGCTGCAGCGGGCTTAGACAGCCGTCCAGCGGGGCGAACTCCAGCTGCAGCTCCCGCACGAACGAGCCGAACTTGCGCATGAGGAACTCTAATCGCGGGGTTTGTTCCGATCCAGATCCGCCGCCGTTGGTTCCGCCGCCGACGCGCAGCTTGAGCTCCGTCCACAGCGCAGGGTAGAAGAGACACTCCCTCCAGCGAGAGCACACGGCCGAGGCCCGGAGCTTGTCTCGGTCTGACAGGAAGGAGAATATGTGAACGATAAGCTCGCTGGGTAACGCCAAGGCTCCGACGCTACTGCACAGAGCCATGGCAGGAGGCTGGAAAAAAGCAATGAAGATTAAAAACGCAAGCTTTTCACAACCCCGCGCCCCTCCTCTGCGCCCTGCTTCTGCGCTGAGCGAAAACAAACAACTGCGCGATGAGCTTTGCTTTCAATACTACTGGATCAGACCACTTTCGTTTTCCTAATAGGGGCGGCGAGAAATTTATCAGTAGATGATGTGCACGTGCTGAGCGAAAAATGAGATGTAAATATATAATATTGAAATTTAGATAGTATTAGACACAACTAGTGTCTGGTAATATTAATTTGACTGTTTAATTCGTGTAGTACACTTGTAGTCAAATAAGTGGTTGCAGTGGTTCCTTCCGAAAATGTCTTATTTTTGCCATACAACGAGTAGCCGAAAGAGGGCGCAAGAATTGTCCTTTTAACCACAGCACCAATTTCTCATCTCTTTCAGACGCTTTTATCAATCAAATATGTGCACATGGTACAATCCCCTTAGAACCATAAAAAAAGTTTGGTGAATTTTGTTGTTTTTTTATGTCATTGCATTGGTTGGAGCATAAGAAACAAATTGAGAAAAAAACAAAATATATTTCATCATTTCACACCAGTTTAAAAGGCATGTATAGGCAAAAACAATGTTTTAAGCTGAAACCTAAACATTGTTTTAGGCAATGTTTAGGTTTCAGGCTATTTTTGACCAAACTTTGTACAAAGATGATTCTTAACTATGTTATAAAAAGATATAAAAGAATGATTTGATATATTATTTTACTTCATGCAATATGTGTGAAATGTCCATAGATTGGTATTCCCATTCTATACAATGTATCTAAACATTGCATCTAATTTGCATATTAATGTGTTCTTGGGAATAAAACATAATGAAAAAAGGAAGTGTTATAATGGGAGTAATAACTTTTCATTAAAATATGTAATATTTCATAGGAATATTGATCTAGAATTTCTTTCTCTGTTCTTTCCCCAAATGTCTGATTAATATGATGTTTGTCCTGGTGTCCTCTACAGATGACGTGTATGAAAATTGTGCCCTGTTTCGTAACAAAAAGTCATATTCCGATTTGAAACTGCATAGCATTTTTCTGAGATGTTTGTGTACGACAAATAATTTGAAAATTAGTCCAATTTAAATGATAATTACAAAACATTATCATATTTCCCTAAGAGTGCTAAATTTGATCATACTGTCAGTATCAGTCATTTTAAAAGACAAAGGAAAGGGAGTGTTTATGATCAAACCTCCAAAACATTTGATACCTCTTAAAAGCCCTGAATGTGCTCTGTACAGGACATCCAGACTGGATGAAAAAAACACTACTGACGAGTGCAAACAACAGAAAGACATTCTTTTTTGATTGAACTTGATCTGGGCGAGGAAAGAGAAATCAGTCTTGGTATTTATTTTGTGTGAATATACGCTGAACAAACTGAGCGTCATATTTGCATAAATAATCAGACTTTTAAGGAGTTATGAATTAAGCTATTACTATTTGTGTTTTTAATGACACATTAAGAGATGAAAGAAGAAAATATTTGAATTAAAGGGTGAAAGAATAAAAGATGCAGTGGCATGTAATAGTTCTACAAACTATAGTATAGAACTATAATGTGTTTTGTTGCGAATACTCCAGAAGAGGCTACATTTTATAGGTTTATATAGAGCTAGATATGGAATCATACTTAAGCTGTTTTCAAAATTATTGTACTACTAAAACTGCAAAATGAGAGGGCCTCACTCACATGCTACTACAAACTACACTGAAACACAGCTGAAATCCACTGCATTCAACAGACTGGAGACAGCTTGGATAAAAATAACGTTCAATATGAATTTGTATATATGTTTTATAGGTCTTTTGTAATAACGTGTTTTACTACGTTTTCTAGTGTAATAATCTATGTAAATAGAAATTGTTTACATGTGACGTCACTTCCTGCTTGGCGCTGCTAGGAGGAAGAGCTCGAAGAAAGCAACAGAAGGTGAGAAGAAGACATGGCTGAGCTGTCACTGTACCTCACAAATGTAAACGTGTCTCTGGGACAAGGTATGGACACAGAGAAGGTAAAGTCATTTTTTAAATATATTAAGTGAGTTGCCATGGAATTACATACTTTGTTTTGATACAGACAAGAGTCGAGTTATATCATTTTACTTCCTTGTTCGTTACATCTTAGTCTAGCGATGAAACTAGCTTGATAAACATAATGTAAGGCCATTTATCTAATTTAATATTACAATAGAGAAATATGATATTAAGATTTAGTAATGTAGTTTAATGTAGGTTTATTTATCTCTCCGAAACAGTGTGTAATGTTCTTGATTAATTAAATATAAATGTAACGTTGTACATTTCTCTGCTGGTTTAGAGTTCTACAGTGGAGAAGGAGTATGAAAATGTTGAACTTGGAGATCTGGGTAAAAGAAGCCGAAGATTCCTCGCAGAACAATCTACTTTGCATCTGGTGAAACCATGGAAGAGTACAGTACCGATGAAGAGGAGGAAGAAGAACCAGAGAAAGCGAAGACTTTAAGTAAAGGGGATCCAGTGAGTATGTTAAAGTCATTTCAGTTGCTTCTTTTCTGAACATCTTCAGCTTTTGATCACTCTGCATCTCTGATTATAGTCAAAGTTGACCTGGGGTCCATACGTCTGGTTCCAAATGTGGAGAGTGGCTACCTCTACCATCTCAGGTAATAAAACTCTTTCCAGCCTGTGACATTTAGTCATACAAAAACAGTCCAAACGTAACATTCCGACCCAAATATTTCAGTTTGTGACTATCTTGGAGAGAAAATGGCATCGCTGCTGGGAATCACGACACCAAAATATCAGTATGCCATTGATGAGTACTACAGGATGAAGAAAGAGGTATGTGCACTGCTATTATAATTCTGCACCCTTCGCTTATTAGCCGATATTCTTACAAGTATGTAATTGTACATGCTTTGAGCGAAGCTTTAACATCGTGACGCCCTAATAATGTGTAATCCACAGGAGGAGGAAGAAGAGGAGGAGAACCGTCTCTCTGAGGAGGCAGAACGGCGTTTTGAGGAGCAGCACAATCAGGAAGGCCAGCAGCCAAAGACCGAGCAACCAGAAGGAACTGCTTCTTTTGTGAACGTGACCTTTGAACTGGAGCAGGAATCACATGCTATACCTGATGCAAATAAAGTGCCTGCGCCCATTCCCTCCTAAAATACCTTTCAGCTGATTGAGCCAATTTGATGGTTTTTACCATATTAAACTTAGGCATGAGGTGTGTTAGGTTCCTTTTTAGAGGAGAAAGTTTATCTTACATGAAGTTGAACATGAAGGTAACATGTATGTAACATATGCATAGCTGACAATGGTTCTGCCTAGAATGTATAACTGTTTTAATAATCATTTTACACAGCCATACATTAAACTATGGAAGCTTATTTCTGACACGGAATAAAAATATTTTAAAAGGTAATTGCAAATTTACAACTCAAAAATAACACTTTTGTTCAGAATTCAGACTTTTTTCCTCAGGATTCTGAGTTTATGTCTCACAATTTTCACTTTTTTAGAATTCTAGGTTTACATCTTGCAATTCTGTTTTTGATAGAGTTTTTAGACACTTAATCTGAATTTTAAGAAAAAAAAAACAACAATTCACAATTGAAAGCTATGAACTCGCGATTTTGAAAAAAAAAAAAAAAAGTCCTGAATTGTTAGATATAAACGCACAATTGCAAGAAACATAAAATAAGAATTGTTAGATTAAAGTCACAAACTTTTATTTATTTTTATTCTGTGGTGGAAAAAATTTTCCATATAAAACCTCTCTTAGTCACTACAATGATTCATTGTACATTTTAATAATTATAAACATCTTAAAAGCCTAAGTGAAACAATATAACAACTGCATGGACTACCAATCTCTTACAATGCTGTAGAATGTGAGTACTTACAATATTAGACATTTCTATGTTACTGATAATGCTAGGAGTTGTCTAGTAAATTGTCAGATGGGAAAATTCCCTCTTTCATAAATCAGAGCTGAAACATTAAAAAAGTTATTTTTCTAACCAAATATACTTTTTATGCGAACATTTTATTTTTAATGTGTATGTAAATGTGAATTTGAGTTCAATTTGTCTACCCCTCTGACACAAAAAAGCATTTCATTCTGAAGAGCGTATAATTTATTTGTGTACAATAATTTTGTATAATGTAGGTGAAAACACACATACCGTTCTATAACGTAGGTGAAAAAATACAGCTTGTTTTGTACATAGTATTACTTAATAAACAATTCAACATAGAACTGAGCTATTCTGTGTTTTCCTCTTGCTAAAGGTTTGTTCCTCGTTCAGAGTAGCACAATTGGTCCAATAGCACAACTTGATCTGGCAACAGAATGTGATGTCATGTGTCATCTAAATCAGCTGTGTTGTTATCAGTGTCATTAGCCACCAGCACCTCTCTGTTCTCGTAAGTCCAGAAGCCATTGAGGTCGATGAGGATACTAGTGACAGTATCACCCTGACCGCTGTTCACCAGGTCCTGTAGTGTGATCTTATACGGATCTTTAGGCTTCACCATGTCAAAGATTTCATCCTGTATACACAAACATTTGATCTCCATTTAATGACCCAAAACGCCCTCTTCCCAACTTGTTGATAGATTGCTTTATTATTATATAAAGGCCATTTACCTTAACATCCTGGAAGGAAACTGGCTCCTGCCCATGGATTTTCATCTGTTCCTGAATCGCCTGATATCCCAGATGAATAGGTTAGTTTTTGCTTAGTATAAATGTATAAAATGCATATTTATATGAAAGCCAACAGATATTTTTGCTTGATTTCAAAAACGTTTCCTCACCCTGAAGAAGTAGTTGAGGGCAAATACATTGAGATAGCCTTTGTTTTCCATGTCCAGCAGTTTGAATATATACTGGAGGGCCGCAGGCTCTTTCCTGTTCTCTAGAGCCAGCACAAAGTCTAGATATGTCTTATAGTCCTAAATGGTGGTGTTAAAAAAAAAAAAGCATGTTTATGTTTTTATGTTTTTAGATACTGAAAATTTTGATGGTTATCATGTAGGAAATTCCATAAATAAGAATATTATATTCTTGTTTTCAGTGGCAAATGTCTGCTTGGCTGTAGGCTTTTTCCAGAGTAACATAATAACATTCACAATTTTTTTTTTTCATGTTCAAAGCCAAAAGTACACTACAGTTAAAAAGTTTGGGGTCAGTACGATTTTTTAATTAAAGAAATGAATCACGGTTTCTGCAAAATTACTGAGCAGCAAAAAAAAAAAATTAACATTAATAATAAAAAGAAATGTTTCTTGATAACCAAATCAAGGCTGCTGAAAATTCAGCGCTGTCATCACAGGAATTTATTACATTTTAAAATATATTAAAGTAGAAAACAGTTGCATTAAATTTTAATAATATTTAACAATTTTTACTGCATTTTTTTTATCAAATAAATACAGCCTTGGTGAGCATGAGACACTTTTTCAAAATCTTACCAACCCCAAACATTTGAACAGTAGTGTACATGTATATCTGGAAACAGGATTTAAACTCAGTGCTCCCTGCCAACAAAGCTATAATTTTGACAGCTGACAACATTTGTTATAAGGGATTTTCTCCTATCTAACTCTTAGTGTAATGTAAATCATTAATTAAGTTATACCATTTCGCCATCATAGGTTAAGCATTCCTGGTAGACGCGGTCTAGGAAAACACTAGTTAATGTTCCTGTGCCATAGCGAGACAGCTCTTCCTTACTGAGCATCCCGTTATGGTCCTTATCCAGGTTGAGGTACTGACCTGTAAAAAGGACATATGATGATTAGCCAATGAGATTTAACTTACATAACATTGATTAAGTGTATTTTGCAGGCATACCATAAACTCGAAGAGCAGAAGGTGCAGAGAACCAGTTGGACTCCTGACTCTCCTTGGACAGCTCCTCGTCTCGAAGCTATAAGTGAATAAATCTGATTAGCATAATGTTACAGATTCTGTTCTTCTGAACCTCTATTGCGACAAAATATAACAGTTTCCACAAAAATATAAAGCAGCACAACTGTTTTCAACATTAATAAAAATAAGAAATATTTCTTGAGCAGGATCATGTGATACTGAAGAGGTAATGATGCTGAAAATTCAGCTTTGCATCACAGAAATAAATGACATTTTAAAATAGAATTTTAATATTTCACAATATCATTGTTTTACTGTGTTTCTGATCAAACAAATGCAGCCTTGGCGAGTATAATTCTTTCAAAAACATTCAAACTTTTTAAAAGTAGTGCATATAGATGTTTTATATTGGTAATATAGGTTCACTTGAGCGAGAATCCATACACTACCTCAAGTAGATCATCCAAGAAACTGCAAGCTAGGATGTCCTGAATTTTTATCTTGCCTGCAGAGCATGTACAAAACATTAGAATGCTTCTTTTCATTCCAGTTTTTCCACAGGGTAAAATCTAAATAATGTTTACAGGTGCTCTGACTTAAATTAAAAGACAAATTGTAAAAAATGGCATGACCACAGGAGAATTACCAGTATGTAGAGGATCAAGGAAGAAGAAGAACTTGCGAACGGCAGTGCAAACATAAAATGAGTAGAAGGATTTCTCCAAGCCATCTAGTTGGGGGAGTGTGGGAATTAACTCTAGAATGTAGTTCTCCAAATCCTGCAGAAAGAAAGTCTTTGTTAAACAATGCAGCTTTACTCCTATGCAGATACTGTGAATACTGTGATTTTTACCGTTTTCAGGGGGTAAAATGAGATCACTTACAGACTCACGGAGATAACCCTGACCTGCTACATCATAAAGACTCAAACCTATCCTGGTTTGGTGCAGCCACACTGCCAGAGAAGAAACACAGAGTCATTAAAAAGAACTAAAGGACACATAATTAACTGACGTCATTAGATGAGCACAGAATTTATAACTACCTTTTCTCATGACATAGTTGAAGAACTGCATTATTGATATCCTCCCGTATGGATCATTATGAAGCAGTTTGGCGTAGATTCTGGCAGTGAAGAAAAGCCTGATGGGGTGTAACAAACGTGAAACAAATATCTCTGTTTTATGAATTACCTTGACTTAGAATGCAGTTATCAGCCTGTCATATTCATGGTTTTGAGTGAAGCTAATTGATCACTATACACTTTTCTATGATGCACTTACTTGCATTTGGCGCCTGCTTTTTCTCCAACCTTTAGGAAACTCTCATAACTGATCATAGCCTCGTCACCAGTTGTGGGCGGCACTTGATGCTTATCGAGAAGAAACCAAAGGTTCTGTAGGAAAAAAAAAAAAAAAAACATTTAGAAGAGGATATACAAACACAAACATATTTAATAACTAAACTAAAGCAGATAATGAATGTTTAGATTGGAACACAGGCCCAAAAAAATGCTCTCTTACCTGCAACTCTTCGTTGTCCAGTAGTTCCCGGCTTTTCCTCTGAAGAAACACAGCCCTCGATTCTTCTCTGAGTTTCTGCAGCAAGACTTCATCTTCTGCAGGAAGCTGATATGAAATATTGGGAAGGTATGATTAAGAAGCCAATATGTTCAGAAGTTTCAATTTTCATGCTTGTCTTGCACTAGCTGGACTTCACGCATTACATAATCACGTTGGAAAGTTGGAAAGCGGAAGTACCGACCCAGTGTTTACAAAGCGAATGTGAAAAGAAAGTCAAACGCCCTTTACAAAAAAAGGTAAAACAATGATGGTGGACGATTTTGAAGTTGGAGGACAGAATGACATGGAGTTTTTAGCCCTACCTTTTTGAACCGTAGTACACAGACTAAGAGCTAACGAAAGAGTGTATGACCTTTCCAATGCCATTTCGTAATGCATGAAGTCGAGTTTTTAGAAAATGATAGATTGTTTCACTAGATAAGACCCTTATTCCTCGGCTTTGAAGCCCTTTGAAACTGCAATTTGGATGTTCAACCCGTTGATCCCCATTGAAGTCCATTATATGGAGAAAAATCCTGGAATTTTTTCCTTAAAAATTTCTGTTCGACTGAAGAAAGAAAGACATGAACATCTTGGATGTCATGTGATCAAAAGTAACAGTAAAGACATTTATAATGGATTTTTTTATTTTTATGATGTTCACTAGTACATTTATCACAGAATCCTAAGAACCGTATCATGAATTCCACAAAAGTATTAAGCAGCACAACTGTTTTCACACTGACAATAAAGAAATGTTTCTCGAGCAGCAAATCAGCACATTAGAATGATTTCTTAAGGATCATGTGACCCTAAAGACTGAAATTTACTTTCATCACGGGAATAAATTACATTTTAAAATATACTCAAATAGAAAACGGTTCTTTTGAACTGTAATATTTCACAATATCACTATTTTTACTATATTTTTTATCAAATAAATGTGTATTCTCATTACTGATTAAAGCGTGATCAACTCACCCTGTAGTAGAAGCGTGGGATGTGTTTAAATGAGTCCTCTTCTCCTTTTTCACCTCTTTTCCATTCAGTGTAATATTTGGTGAACAATTCAGTTTCCTCTGCTTTCTTCTCCTCCTCTGTCCTGCCATCTGTTGCAAATTAAGATTTTATTACACACATTATGATTATTCACACATCATTTATGTTTTAATATATTATATAAAATACTATGAGTTTAAGTAACACTTAAATTTTTTTTGCTATGACTTTAAATATGGAATAAATATTAGCCACGTTTTCATTTATCACAATATTACAATTAAATAAATAAATATACTAAATTTATAAAGTCATTTTTAATTGTCTAAACCAAAAGATATCTGTGAAAGTCTGGTATACCCTTTAGAAGTACTTCCATCAATTACAGCACAATCATATTAATTTTTCAACATGTTTTGCATAACAGAAACAGGATATGGTTTCTATGGTTTCTATACAACAAACTGTATTTGTTGTAACGAAGTCCCCTGATATAAAATATTTAGTATGGTCTAAATTAATTTATATATAGTCAATATATATTTGTATTTAAACATTTCCACTAAATACAATGTTTACCACAGTTAGTGTTAATGGAGTAACGTAAAACCACGGTACATTTTCTTAAGCGACTTTACATCCTTCTAGCGTGATTAACGTTATACTAGTTGTATACATTTTGTGGAATTTAAAACATTGCTCTTTTATCAAGTAATGAATCTTTATTAGCAACTGATTAGCTAACATTCATCACCTTACCTGGTTTCGCAGAGGCGAGTCTTTTCCGCAGTAAATCTTTCCAATGTGCGGTTTTATCGTTTGCCATTATTAACTTTATTTGATCATAATATATTTTAAACTCACATGAACTAAATCAAGACTAATTATTAAACAATTCTATTATGTTTGAGTAGCCTAGGCGGTTGACGAACTGTTTACATCTATGACCTAATGGCGCCAGAGTGACGTCATTGACGTGCGACTGCACAGGAGAGTGAAGGGCTGCACGCGTGTACTGTTGACCAGATCCTGTAAGTTAGATGTTCTTGTTTAAATTACCGATGATTGTATTAACAGATTTGCGTTTAAAAGAAAATTATGAGATATCTTGGGTCTAAGGAGATACGGGTCTAAGGAGCTTAAGATTGTGTGCTTTAAATACAAAAGGACATTTCTTTAGAAGATAATTCGCTGAATATTATTTATATCTATTAATTGTAGATACAAATCAAATACTATTAATTATAACTTCTTAAAGTTAGTGTGTGTTACGGTATGTGTGTTGAACACTAGAACCGACCTTAATTCACAAAGCAATGAGATTTTGAGACGTTTTTAAGTCGTTTATTATACGTTTTACCTTTAAAGTAAAGTGGACTGGTAGAAAATGGGATCTCTTGTTATGTCAAAATCAAGGACTTGCATAAAGCATCTATGCACATCATGGGTGGTCAACCCCTTGTATCTCAGGCCTGCTTTGGCTTGTTTACCACAACAAAACCTTATGCATGCTGTCAGGTTTATCATAAATCCACACACACAATATTACAGCACAAAAGGAGACGGACAAGCACACGGCCGAGGTGCCAAAGAAAAAGGGTTCACTCCCAGAACAAGGCCTGCGTTCCCAAATTCAGTATTTACCGCTGGAACGGCCAGGAGAACTGCTGAATATATGAAAAAGAGGGCTGGGGTGGATACAGAAGAGCTATCAAATAATGCACCTTCTTGGGGCAGAGGATCTGTGAAAGTTTCCCTTCCTGATCATCCGCTGACCACATCCGAATGGGGAAAATTCAAAGAGAGCTCCTCCAAACCTGATCGCTTTGAGATGCGAATGATGGAAGGACTGCTGGCGGCTAATGCAGACATCAACATCGCCAAATCTCTCTTGGCCTACGAGGTGCAGGACAAAGGCACCCTTTCTTACGAACTCCTTTTGAGGTACCTCACACTGTGTGTCATGGGTAGGCACCACTCGGAAGTGTTTGACACTTACGACATCATGAGAACTTGCTTTAAGACTCTTGACACTGGAGCCTCGTCCCTGTTTATTAAAGGTCTCAGTCAAACTGAACGCTGGAGGGAGGCGCTTGAGGTGTTGGAGGGGATGAAAAAGGCCCTCCTGCCGTCTCCTCGTAACTATAGTGATGCCATCGCTGGGGCGGCGCTTCATGGTGACGCTGAGACGAGTTGGATGCTGTACGATGAGCTCCTGGAACTGGGTCTCGTACCTAATCAGGACACCTGGCAGTGCCTGTTTCAGAGCGGCATCACTCAGCGTGGACAGGAGGACAAGCTCTTTTCTGTTCTGTCATATATGAGAGATAATCAGATCTACCCAGAGGAGCCGCTGATTCAAACTATCAAAGCTTGGTTTGAAAGGTAAATGTAAAACATAAGAACACAAACATATTAAAACATTACATTTTTTTTTATTTTATAAAATGTAAACACTGTTTTAATTTTTTCCATTTTGCGCAGTTTACCGGATCAGAAATGGAGTGGGACGTTCTCATACGTGGTCCCCAGGTACTCATTTCAGTTTTCTGTTTTAGTCAGATATACTGTCAATAAAGACTATTCTTAATTGATTATTGGTGTGGAAATATCTTGTGTTTTAGTGGAGAGTGCAAAAACTGCAGTGCGTCACTCGAATCCATTCAACTGACCAAGGAAGAGTATGCTGAGCTGAAGGACACAGTGATGAAGAAAGTGATAGAAGGAAGTGACGTCTTCAAGAAAACCACCCCAGAGGTCTGTCTGTGCATTATAGCCGATAGATAGATAGATAGATAGACAGATAGACAGATAGATAGACAGATAGATAGATAGATAGACAGACAGACAGACAGACAGACAGATAGATAGATAGATAGATAGACAGACAGACAGATAGATAGATAGATAGATAGATAGATAGATAGATAGATAGACAGATAGACAGATAGATAGATAGAGATAAAAATAGTTTTTTACACCAGTGTTGTTGCAGTTAACTATAGTTAAATATAAATATTAGAATAAAAACATAAACTTAAAAATTAGAAATGGCCTTGGCAACTAACTGAAATAAATTATCTTAAATTCAAGTACTAAAACTAATATAAAAATACAAATAAATGTAAAATAAATTTAAGCTTATAATTCTTTTATATATATATATAAAATAATAAAATGACAAAAAAACATGCAAATGTTCCAATCTCATAATTTATGGGTGGAAAAAAAACAATAAATTATTTTAATTGTAAAATATGTCTTGATTCATTAGATATGATTAACATATATTAGTAGAATTTATTAGCATATTAAAATATATAGCCAAAAATGCTTTTTTTTAAGGGGGGGTGCTTAATTCTCATGAAAATCATGTTACAAATAGTCTTAATGATATTAAAATGGGTTTAATCTTTATGCAAAATATTTTAATCTTTTTCATTTTCTGGTGTAGTGTGACCTGGGTGTGTTTTTATGAAATTCACCTTTATATCTACAGGATGTCTTGTTTGAAGTTTACTAAGGCCTTATTATGTAGTTCCGTTTGACTCCACTAGATGGCGACAGTGTCCTATACACCCTATATTCACATTTCTACATGACAGATTAAACATGTTACACATGTAACATATGTTATAGATGTTAAACATGTTACTTGATTTTTAATGATTTTAGATTACTTTCTCCTTGAAAATGATAAAACAATAAGGACACATGAACTAAAAACTAAAGCTACATTTTGTGTTGCACCAAATAGGCTACAGCCACTTGAAAGGCAAGTTGGGTAGCTGTCCAGAATTAGAAGATGTTCCATGCAGTTTTGATCTCCGTCTTAAATGGAGTCTGCCCCTGAATTAGATGATGTTGTTGTCTGGAGGGCTGCTTTTTTCAGGCTGTGGGGTCTATAGATGTCAAAAGCATGTGATCCTGTCTAGTTTCCACATTTAGATATAATGCAGGGGCTTTCCAACACATGTTCCTTCATGTGTCCCCGGTTTAGAAAGCTCATGAATCCAGTCCAACCGAAGACACAAGGTCACAAGGCAAGCAACTCCTCTGAAATTCCATTTCCCAGAGAGAACAGTCGTGTTTGTTTGCAAACACGGTTCTCACGCATAGGAAACGCATTCAGTTTCCAAGCACTGTCTCAGAAAGGGACATATTCACACAGTACATCTCGGAAAAACAAAGTACTCAGTATAGCCATAAACGATCTCTAATTTGGTCGTGCACATGATTGATGCTGAAACATGTGTACTGCTTATGTGCCTTTAGCGGTTGTAAAATGCAACACAATGGGCTTTCACATTTCAGCCCTCAAAAGCCTCTCACATTAGTGACCCTGGAAAGTCCCTGCCTGTCTGTCTGCAGCGATGCATGGGCTCCAGCCCCCCGCCATCGCTGCAGCAGTGCTTTATGAAGTGAAACCAGAGCAAGACAGTTAAAACACCCCCAGTCAAAACTCTGCAGAAGCATTTAACAACCCCTAGACAATCATTTTGCCTTTGAAGGAAAAAATGTGGTGTTTTGGGTGGTTAACGTGACATTTCAAGCAATGCCAACTGTGTCCTGCTGCGTGACATGCAAACAACTTTAAAATGTTTTAAATAACAGCTTTAAAATCTTGTATAGTT
>JANHFF010001524.1:0-10000 GCA_024542945.1 allo-octoploid hybrid of Carassius auratus x Cyprinus carpio | reverse complement strand
CATTTTTATTAGTTCTTGTTTTTTAATATTTCTATTTAGCTTTATTTTTATTTTAGTTTTAGTAATTTTAGTACTTATTTTTTTCAGTAAGTTGACATGGCGACATTTCTAATTTTCATTAATATTTTTTAACTTTTATGCTTTCATATATATATATATATATATATATATATATATATATATATATATATATATATATATATATCATTACATATCATTATATATCATTTTTATTAATTTTAGTTTAAGAGGATGAAATCTTGAGTTAAGATCTCACTTAAATAACTTCAGCTGATAATGAGGTTAATATTTGAATGAATATGTTCAATATTAATATGCAATATTATTAGCGTTATTGGATATAATATACATACACACATATATATATATACATCCACAAAAGGTTTTTTTTTTTCTAATATATATTTTTTTCTAAATCTTTTGGCTTTTGTTGATGTCTGGCTAGTACTTTTACTTATGTAATATTTCATCAGGGTATACGTATATTAACTTAGTATTTGTGTACTTTGTTCACCTCTGATGAGGCATGAGTGTGCATGACTTTGCGAACACACTTTGCTGTGAAGCTAATAAATCAAAAGCCGTTTTCAGCTCTGAGGCCCAAGGACAGACAGGTGAGGGAGTGACTTGGCCCCAGTCCAGCTGGAAATCCCCTTGTTTTGTTTACATGTTGTACCAAGGACAATTTTGGAGGCATTTCAGCCTCTTGTTAAACGACAACAAAGAAGAAGGAAGTTCTAGCTTTTTTTTTTTTGGCCCTGCTATTCAAGGGGCTCTTGTGTGATTCAGCTAAACACAACCTGATCACGCTTTTGAAGGTGAGCCAGGTGTGGCCAAGTTCTGTTTGAAGCTCTATCATATGACTGTAACAAATGCTTAGATCTCCCTTAAGACAGGGCCAGAGCTTGTCAGACTATCTGTGAACACAATGCTTTATCTCATGGTTGCATGCTTTGCTCTTATACTTCCTGTACATTCATGACTGCACATAACTCAGCTCTTCACTTAATCTGATATGTAGAGTTTCATGAGTTTCAGGCAGGAACACTTACAATGATATATCTGTTTGCTATAAATGTCACCCGCCCTGCCTCGTGATTTTCCAGAAACAATCTTGAGTTTAAAGGTGAAATGTGTATTTTCTGTGCCACTAGCATCACCGAAGGGAAATGCAAAAATAATGATTGTTTCTCAAACAGACGATTCCTCAGCTGTTATGTTAGAAAGCTAAAATCTGGATGTAATCCTCCTCCGCTTGGTTTGATACTGTTATTTTAATATTCCTTTATATACTGTCATAGCATTTATTAATATTTTAATTAACTTTTATTTTTATATTTTTAGTAATTTTTATGTGCTTTTAAATTTTTTATTAGTTTTTTTTATTATTATTGATATTTATTTTATTTTAGTATTTAATAAATGGTTAACTTAGTTGTAATTTTAGTACTTCAGCTTAAATTTACTTGTTTAAAATGTTATTAAATTTGCTTAAAATGTATTTATTTTAGTTAGTTGTCCAGCCAACATTTCTAATTTCCATTTTAGTGTAAGTTTGTCATCTAATATTTACATTTTATATGATTGTAGTTAACAATAACAACACTGGTTTGATATTACGTCTGTCCATTCTGAGAACTAACGGTAATGTTTTCAATTCGGCATGAAGGTTTTCTGTTGTCCTCTTTCTCTTGTGCAACACTGGTTGCTTTTCTCTTGTGCAATGTGCTGCACAACACCAAAGTGAGGAACTGTATATAGAAGCCCCCATACATCCAGGCAACCATATGTTCCTCTTGTTGAAGAAATTGAAACTGTGACTAGTTTTAGCCTCAGAACAAACAACATGGAAATATTGCAGTGTTTGTCTATGCATTTAAATCACAAAACTGTGAGCTGTATATAGTCATGTTTGAGATTAACCAATTGTTTGTGTTCTGTACAGGAGCTTAAAAGCTTTAAGAGTTTTGTGAAGCAGAGACCGCCCTTTGATGTTGTCATTGACGGTCTTAATGTGGCTAACACAACACCAAAGGCCTCCCACTCTGAGACGGTGAGTGATGGTAACTTCAATGCTTGGACGTTCCAAGACAGGGCTGGTTTGTCTGTGACCTTTTAAATCACTGATCTGGCTAGATGGTCAACCTACTCTGATTGAAAGCTCTAAAGGTCGAAAAAAATAGCCAAAAAATGTGTTTGTTTACCTTCATGATTGAGTATTCAAACAGTTGGCATTCTAAAGTTAAAACAAATGCATAAAAACAGAAGTGAGTGGCAGAGGTTGCCCCAGGGGGTGATGCTAAGCATGGCTGCTTTTAATACACCAGAACAAGTTTAGGGAACAGCCCCAATTTCTCATAGTTTCCAACCTCAAAGACACCCCAAACCCATGAAACCCACAGTTACTCAAACGAAATATTAGGGAAAGTTCAATGTCCATGTAATGTTACATAGAACATGTTACACATCGGCCCACCTACGAGGTGGTGTCAGTCCCAGACAGAAGTGGCTTTACATTTGGTTATGCTCCATTAAATTACATAAGGGATTTTTTTTTGCCAACAAATAGACTAATATTTTTAGATAAGTATCCACACCCACCCATCTCATCTTCAACCACCCATTAACCGAAAACCAATGACTTTTCAATTACTTCCAATGACCCAGGAGGACCATTTGAACCACATTAAAGGGACAACTCCCAAAAATTTAAATTATGTCATCATTTAATCACCCTCCACTTGTTCCAAATCTATATGAGTTTCTTTCATCTGTTGAACAAAAAAGAAGATATTTTAAAAAAATGTTATTGACCAACAAATTGGTGGTAGCCATTGACTTCCATAGTATTTTTATCCATACTATGGAAGTCAATGGCTACCATCAACTGTTTGGTTACCAAGCTTCTTCAAAATATCTTCTTTTGAAACTCACACAGGTTTGGAACAACTTGAGAGTAAGTAAAATAAGAATTTTCATTTTGGGTGAACTATCCCTTTAAGGCAAGATACTGATTTTCACAAGGTTTTCATTTCATTATGTTGGTCAGAAAATACAGTCACCAGCTAGAAAAAAAATCAATTTTCATCATGTTTTTAGAAATAAAATACATATTATAAATCAGGAGGAACAAATTCCTTTGTAATATCCTTCAGAATATACTGTAGATATGAATAAAACTAGTACATTTCGTGTAAATAAGTGCTACTGAAGTGGAGATTTCTGGCTTGGTGCATTTAAAGGAACTCATTTGGAGAAAACGGCCTTTAAACACAGTGTATTATACAGTAATTGAAATCTATAGGCATAAATAGATAAAGTGCAATAAAAGTAACACTTAAATGTGTATTTAACATGTTTTCTTTCCACTAGACTGAAAGTTATGGAAGCAAAATAGACTAAAATCAAAAAATAGACCAGTGCATAAAAAAAGCAATGTTTTTTCCCTGCAGTGTCTTCAACAGATATGAGAACACCTAATACCCCACTTGACATTAAACTACAAATTATGATGTAACAAACTCCCTTGACCTTCGATCAGATTCTTTTTCTTTCTGCCCACTCAACCATACGGTCCATCTGCATGTCACACATTATTAACACAGATGCAACCCATAGCAATTGAACACGGAGGCAGGGGATTTACACTCATTTTGCTATGACTAACCATGTATTTTAAGTCAGACATGTGCATTTTGTGGTCAAGTTTATTTTTGGTGGCAACATTTACCCCACTTCCTAGCTAACTGGCGCATTCATTGACATGCTAGTATTAACCGGATTTGTCTGCACACAGTCTGAGCAGGGTGTGAAAATGGAGGCCTAAGTGAACATGTGGCCAAAGTAGTCCTATATGGTTTGTTAACAGGCTAAGTAACCAGACTGTATGCAAGAAAGCGATGGTACAGTTACAAAACTAACATGCTGGAAGGAAGTGCATCTCTTTAGAAATTCTTAAGCAAAGAAAACTGGAGGCAGAGGTTAAGTTTGGATTGTGAGACATGGCACTATAGTGTGTACGGTGCTTTCCAGAGTAAAGCAGGCCATCTGTGGCTCACCGTTCACTTCCTTATCATGAATTAGCAGAAAATGAACACACCTGCAATTCCACATTTAGCACTTCCTCATGTCTGAAATAGCAAAATGAGGGATACAAGATAAACTGGAATTCACTGGGACTGACTTTGCATATTCAAACTGTAGATGACATTACGGTAATCTAAATTTGAGTAAGAAATATAATTAGAAGGTTAATACAAAGCATTTGGTTCATGCAATAAAGTATACAATAAAGTATACAACTCATGTGTATGTATATATATTTGGAAAAAATTGAAAAAGCACATGTGTATGTATATATACTGTTATTTTAACGAAAATAGGCTATATACAGTTTAACTCTATTACATGTATTTTTACTATTTTTTTTAACTAATTTTTAATTATGTATTTAATTTAATACTTAATATTAAAATACAATTACTAAAAATGTAATTATTATTATGCATACTGTTCCATAGCTTGTGTAGTAATTTACATATTGTGAATAAAAAATCTAATCAGTAACTCCTGGAAGTAAGAATAAGACACAAATACCTACATACTATATTAAAAATAATTAGGCCTATCTCATGAATAGTTAATGCAAGTATATGGGGTGTTAAATCTGAACATCTGCATACAAAGAACTTTGGATATTTTTAGCACATGGTTGTAACCTTTACTGTTTGCACTTTGTATGGGGGGTATTGGAAAAACAACTTCCTGTGTAATCAGGAAACTCCCCCCTCATGGTGTGTGCGTGAGTGGGTGGTACAAAAGTAGGTTAAAACAATGTGAGCAAGAATAATTTCCCTCCAGATGACCTGCTAAAGTCCCAAATTTGTCTTTAATGCCAAGGGAAATTCCTCCAAAAAAAAGTAATGAGCTGCAGCTCACTTCATAGAGAAAGTGCTGAATGAACTGAGGTCTCTCATTCATGATTCAAAAATCCTGAATGACCTCATTCATATTTAATATCTAGATGGAAATGGTAAAAGGTCACTGAGAGTGTGAATTATCTCTGCAGTTGCTGGCAGTCGTATCGGAGCTGCACCAGCAGGGTCTGAACATCCTGGTCCTTGGCAGAAAGCACATGCTACATCCTTCCCGGAACTGGGACAGACAAAACATGAACAAGATCAAGCAGAAAGCCCACTGTTTCTTCACCGAGAACATGTTAGTATGACCCCCCTTTCCTCAATCATGTTCCAAAACCTATGAGCTGCCTACATAGGATCATAGGCACTAAGCTCCAAAACACTTGTGACATGAGTATTCTGACTTTTTTGGTTAAATTCTGTGCTTTCTGGAGGCAACAATCCCATAATGCATTGCGACAAACTCAGTAAACAACTCATCCAGGATTGGTCTGCATCAAATAGTTCAATCTGGAATATATTTCTTATTTTTATTTTGAATTAGAGTATCATAGCAACATCTATTAAAATGTACTTTGCATGTGTTACGCTTGTAAGAAAAACATTTTCATGTTTTTGATTTTAATGAAAGATGCTCACCATTTATTTGATCACAACTACAGAAGAAACAGTAATACTGTGAAAAATTATTACAAATTAAAAGAACTGTTTTGAATATTTGAATATATTTTAAAATGAAAATTACTTCTGTGATGTGAAGATTAATTTTAAGCATCATTACACCAGGTTTCAGCGTCACATGATCCTTCAGAAATCATTCTAATATTTTGTGGAAACCATGATCACCATTCATATGTTTGGGACACATGCATTTAATTGATCAAAAATGACAGTACAGACATTTATAATGTTACAACAGATTCTTCTATTTCAAATAAATGCAGTTCATTAAACTTTGTAGTCATCAGAGAATCCTGAAAATAATTATCAAGCTTTCCACAAAAATATGAATTGGCAAAACGGTTTTTAACTTTGAAAATAAGAACCATTAATAATTGAACACCAATAATTGATAATATTCAGCATATTAGAATGATTTCTGAAGGATCATGTGACACTGAAGACTGGAGTGATGATGCTAAAATTTAGCTTTGAAATTGCAGTAATACATTACCACTAAAATATATTCAAACAGAAAACAGTTCTTTTACATTGTAATAATATTTCACAATATTAATGCTTTTACTGTAACTGTATTTTATACTGTAGCTTGGTAAGCATTAGAGACTTCTTTCAAAAACATTTTAAAAATCCTAACATTTGACACCTGTAGTGTGTGTGTGTGTGTGTGTGTGTGTAAAATGATGTACAGACATGCTGCCTATATACTGTAGTTATCATGATATCATAGAGGCCTCAATGTGTTATGTGACAGTTGCAAAATTCCAATGTGTTAGTGACGCATGTATCGATCACTTCCCTTAATAAACACATAATGATTCCATTCACCTAGCATGAAAGGTATTTTTGATAGAGTGCACTGTTTTTCTTGGGTGGCTGCTACAGATCTGAGGATGACCCGTTTCTGCTGTATGCTGCTTTGCACTCTGGCGTTCACTGTAACTTTCTTAGTCGTGATCTGATGAGAGATCACAAAGCCTGCTTGCCAGACAGTGCAACCAGACGCCTCTTCTTCAAGTGGCAACGTGGCCATCAGCTGGTGATCAGCCATTACGTCCCAGGAAAAAGAGTTCGATTTCAGGTATGTTTAGGATTGGAGAGATCTTATGTAAACGAGATTACTCTTAAGGACTAAAACCCTCATTATGATGACTGTTTTTTTCATTATGATGACTTTGCTGTGTTTTTCAGAGGATCTCAGCTTATGACACTATCATTCAGACCTCTGGCAGCTCCTGGCACATTCCATATGATGAGAATAGAGGAGATAGAGCCACATATGAAGTTCCTCAGAAATGGCTCTGCCTAACTCAAGGACATTGAGGCTGGAGTTACTACTAGTGTGCTGGCTGAGAAATGGCAAATAAATAATGCTTTGCAAAATGTCCAATTGTGTCTCTTCTACCTCTTGTCTGTATATATATATATACATACACTCACACTCACCGGCAACTTTTAGGTACACCTATTCAATTGTTTGGTAACACAAATGGCTAATCAGCCGATCACATGGCAGCAACATAATGCATCTAGGCATCTAGATGTGGTGAAGACGACTTGCTGAAGTTCAAACCGAGCATCAGAATGGGGAAGAAAGGGGATTTAAGTGACTTTGAACGTGGAATGGTTGTTGGTGCCAGACGGCTGGTCTGAGTATTTCAAAAACTGCTGATCTTCTGGGATTTTCGTGCACAGCCATCTCTAGGATTTACAGAGAATGGTCCAAAAAAGAGAAAATATCCAGTGAGGGGCAGTTGTGTGGACGAAAATGCCTTGTTGATGTCAGAGGAGAATGGCAGACTGGTTAGAGATGATAGAAAGGCCACAGTAACTCAAATATCCACTCGTTACAACCAAGGTATGCAGAAAACTCTGAGCACACAACACATCGAACCCTGAAGCAGATGGGCTACAGCAGCAGAAGACCACACCTGGTGCCACTCCTGTCAGCTAAGAACAGGAAACGGAGGCTAAAATTGGACAATAGAAGATTGAAAAAACGTTGCCCGATCTGATGAGTCTCGATTTCTGCTGCGACATTCAGATGGTAGGGTCAGAATTTGGCGTAAAGAACATGAAAGTATGGGTCCATCCTGCCTTGTCTCAACGGTCCAGGCTGCTGCTGGTGGTGTAATGGTGTGGGGGATATTTTCTTGGCACACTTTGGGCCCCTTTAGTACCAATTGAGCATTGTTTAAATGCCACAGCCTACCTGAGTATTGTTTCTGACCATGTCCATTCCTTTATGACTACAGTGTACCCATCTTCTGATGGCTACTTCCAGCAGGATAATGCACCATGTCACAAAGCTCAAATCATCTCAGACTGGTTTCTTGAACATGACAATGACTTCACTTTACTCAAATGGCCTCCACAGTCACCAGATCTCAATTCAATAGAGCAGCTTTGGGATGTGGTGGAACGGGAGATTCGCATCATAGATGTGCAGCCGACAAATCTGCAGCAACTGCGTGATGCCATCATGTCAATACGGACCAACATCTCTGAGGAATGTTTCCAACACCTTGTTGAATCCAACCCGGTACTAGCAAGGAGTACATAATAAAGTGGCCAGTGAGTGTGTGTGTGTGTGTGTGTGTGTGTGTGTATATATATATATATATACAGACTGCTTCTTATATAATCCTGTAAAAAAAAAAAAAAAAAAAAAAAATCCTCTGAAGCCCATATTTTTAAGGCACAAGGGCTATATCTATAAGGCTGTGAGTCTAAAGTCCATTGGTTAGCCATGTAGGTTTGTAGTTAATGGCAAACATTAAGGCAAGGTTCAGCTATAATATAAAGGCAGATTTTAACTGACAATTTGTGTTTTCAGGTGTTTTTCATAACTGTCAAGTGGTGGCAAATTATAAACAGTAATAGAACGTGCTCTTTGGTGCTCGTTACTTATCCTAGTTTTGAAAAGATCTAAATATTATTTGTACGTACTGTAACTGTTTGTCCATACAGCACTTGACCTCCAAAATTAACCCTGTTTCTGCCTTCCCTACATCAGCAGTCCTGAAAACACTCATAATATTGCTTTTATGTAAAGTGTTTGCTTGCATTATTGCTAGCACAAATTTGGAGTGTCGCAATTTTTACATCTCCTTGGACAAATGCATGTTTTGCATAACATTTCAAAGACTGACTAAAACAATTATAAATTTGTAGAAGGTTTACACTCCCTTATGAAAATACACTCATGACATGAAATAAACTACTCCATTAAGGGGCAATATTTGGATTTGGAAATGTATACCTTACCATAAAAAACTGTATCAAATACTTACATTTAATCAGTAAATTATCATTAATTCTCAATGTGAATAATTAGATTTAAAATTCATTACCTATAAAATTAAATATATGAATTGGGTAAAATACTAAAACTGTGTAATGACCTGCTGTTTTGAAATATTGTACTCTTTGCAGAAAGTTTGTATTATATAAACATAAACTAAATCCCTAATAACTAGAAGTGCTTTTTCTCTGTACTTCTCACGCACAGGGGACGCGTCATCTCACCCGGATATGAATGCTGGAGCCGGTGCTATCATTTCCGGTGTACAACAGAGCAGTGTGGTTAGATCTGTTTACAAACTTCAATATTAAACAGTAAATATCTCGCATTATGTCCCGAGGCTCGAGCGCGGGGTTTGATCGACATATCACCATCTTTTCTCCCGAGGGGAGACTCTATCAAGTCGGTGCGTATCGATTCTATTGTGTCTTTATTAAACCGACAGAATAAATGCCCAGTCATTTTGCACCAGGATCATTCTGCACTTTCTCTGCCGCAGACTAATGCGTTTATAGCAGCACTAAATATTCATTTGATTAAAACGGATGCCAAAAAGTATGAGCGGAATGTTTTCGGAACACATTCATGTGTTCATGTTTCAGTTTTAGGTTACATGACAGAGCCATCTAAACTCATTGTTTACATCAATATATATAAAAGCACTTTCGGTTTCATGTTTATAATTATGAATATTATGCATGCAGATATTTATTCAGTTTGGTTTACATTTCACTCGAGCAGCTCATTTGTTCTCTTTTACAAATCATTACATTTTCTGAATTATTTTCACATATATATGCATGCAGTACAGAATATATAGAATACAATAATATAATTTTATATATATATATATATATATATATATATATATATATATATATATTATCATCTCATTAGATACTCTACTTATCATAATATATATACTCTCATTATATACATAATCATATCCTGCTATCTCTATCTCTCTACTATCTCATCTCCTAATCTATCTCTCGTATATCTCTCTACTCCCTCCTATCCTTGTAACACTCTTTATTTATGGTTTACATATTCTCTGGTATTTAATATATTCAAA
>JANHFF010000535.1:17500-25000 GCA_024542945.1 allo-octoploid hybrid of Carassius auratus x Cyprinus carpio | reverse complement strand
AGTGTGTCTGAGCTCTTCTTTAACTTCAGATTCAGTATGTGTCTGATCATCAGGTTCTGACATGTTTGTCATTCATCTTCTGCAGAAATTACACCATCAGATTCATGCCGGTTCCCATCACAGACGCGGCACAAGCTCTGAAGAACAACTCTGAGAAAACTGAAGATGCCCTGATGAAGGTCTGAACACAACATGAACATATAGAGTCATGTTCAAAACATACAAAAATATGTTCTCAATATGCACAAACACACTCTAAACATACAAAAAACACACTCTAAATATACTTAAACACAATCTAAACATGCCCAAACATACACAAACATGCTCCAAACATACTCAAACATGCTTTAAATATAATGAAACACACACAAACACACTCTAAAAATACTGAAACATACACAAACACACTGCAAGCATACTCAAACATACACAAACATGCTCCAAAAATACACAAACACAATCTAAACATGCTCAAACATACTCAAACATACACATACATGCTCCAAGGATAGTCAAACATATACAAACACGCTCCAAACATACACAAACACACTATAAATAAACATAAACAAATATACTCAAACATAAACAAACACACTTCAGACATACTCAAACACACTCTAAACATACTCAAACATACACAAACAGGCTTCAAACATACTCAAACATACACAAACACACTCTAAACATACACAAACATGCTTTTAATGTACTCAAACACTCTAAACATACACAAACATGCTCCAAGCATACTCAGACATTTACAAACACACACCAGATATACTCAACATACTCTAAACATACTCAAACATGCACAAACAAACTCTAAACATATTCACACTCTTAAATTACACAAACACACTCTAAACTTACACAAACATGCTTTAAACATACTTAACATGCTCTAAACATACTCAGACATACACAAATATGCTCTAAACTTACACAAACATGCTCAAAATATACAAACACACTCTAAATATTCTCAGATATACACAAACACTCTCCAACCATGCACAGACATGCCCAAACATGCTTAAACACACTCTTATAATACACAAACTCCCAGGAGCTCTTTTTTTCCTGTGATGTGCCTCCCATGATGCTTTGTGTCTGCAGATGGAGCAGTATCTGCTGCGTAACCACGAGAGCAGGCGATACCTGCAGGAGCAGGCGTTCAGACTGCACCAGGGCCTCGTCACCAGCACAACACAACAGGTGACTGATCATATCTGCAGAGCAGGTGGCTGATGGGATGTATATCTACTCAACATTCACCATAACTGAAAACACAGAGTGTTTATTATTTGATTGACAGGATCATATATCACAGCATATATGTCCCTGCCAGTGGTGTGTTCATTCGTGTGTGTGTGTGTGCAGGTGATAGGGCAGGTGTGTGTGCAGGTCCAGGATCAACTGAACTCTCTGCGCTTCAGCACGAGTGACAGAGTTCTGCAGGACATGAAGACAACTGAAAACCTGATGAGAGATGCCAAGAACTCCACAACAGTGAGAGACACGCACACACACACCATAACCGGCTGATGGGTTCATATGACGCTGATATTATTACACAAACCCTGAAAGAAGATTAAAAACATGATGTGCTTCAGCTATTAATATTTTTTTCTGGTTGAATGTCTGCTCACGTTCAGTTTGTCTCATGGTTGTGTTGAACCAGCCCTTCATAAGTTTTTAGATTGGAATATAGGGCTGTAGAAACTACTAAGTCTGTAAGCATAGTTTTGTGTCTCTGTCTGTAGCTGCTGTGCAGCCTGTAACACCTGCACTCAAGTGGGCGAGTGGCATACTCAAACATACACAAACATGCTCCAAACACACTCAAACACACTCTAAAGATACTCAAGCATACACAAACATGCTCAAAACATAGTCAAACATGCTCCAAACATACTCAAACATTTTAATCGTACTAAAACATACTTAAACACACTCTAAAAATGCTTAAACATATTCAAACACACTTTAAACATAATCAAACATACTTAAAAATATACAAACACGCTCCAAACATACTCAAACATACACACAACAAGCTCCAAACATACTCAGACATACTCAAACATACACAAACATGCTCCAAACATAGTCACACTCCAAATGTACACAGATATTCACAGACACACTATAAACATACTCAAACATGCTCAAACATACACAAACACGCTCAAAACATACTCAAACATGCTCCAAACATACTTAAACACTCCAAATGTACTAAAACATACTTAAACACACTCTATATATAATCAAACATGCTTAAACTTATACAAACACGCTCCAAACATACTCAGACATACACAAACATGCTCCAAACATACTCAAACACACTCTAAACATAATCAAACATGCTTAAACATTTACAAACACACTCCAAACATACTCAGATATAAACAAAACAAGCTCCAAACATACTCAGACATACTCAAACATGCTCCAAACATACTCAAACACTCTAAACATACTTAAACTTGCTCAAAAATACACATACATTCTCCAAACATACTCACACTCCAAATGTACTAAAATGTTCACAAACACACTTTGAACATACTCAAACATGCTCAAGCATACACAAACATGCTCTAAACATACTCAAATGTACACAAACAAGCTCTGCTGACGTTCAGTTTGTCTCATGGTTGTGTTGAACCAGCCCTTCATAAGTTTTCGATTGGAATGTAGGGCTTTAGTAACTGCTTAGTCTGTAAGCTTAGTTTTGTGTCTCTGTCTGTAGCTGCTGCGCAGTCTGTATCACCTGCGCTCAAGCGGCCGAGAGGTGGGCAGCAGTGACGGGTCAGCAGGTGTATGTGTGCAGCAGGTGCAGGAAAAACTGTGTTCAGTGGCAGGAGAGATCAGCACGCTCATAGACCAACAGCTGCAGGTACACACACACACACACACACACACACACACACACACATACACACATACATACATCACCAATATACTGACTGTCTGAGAAATGCACTCTGATGTGTGTGTGTTCAGGGTTTGCTGGTGTCCATGTTGGATACAGCTCAGAGCGTGTGTCCTCACATCATGCAGCAGGCGCGTTTGCGTGAAGATCTTCTGCGTGCCAGTGAGGGGAGGACGAGTGTGTCAAAAGCCTTCATCACCTCCACTCTGCTGGAGCAGTCAGCCTTCGACATCATCAATAAGATCAGGTCAGCCACGGCTGCACTCAAGTTTACACTAGTATTATGGGTTAACACAGGGATTCACAAATGTCAGATGTACCCCTTTAAGCCAATATTTCAGTAATTTAACAACACATTCACATGTTCATGATTCTCTGATGTCAGTTAATGGTGACATGGCATGCTAGTAGACTAATAAAATATTTCATCTTTTAAGTGTTCTATTTAGATTTTTCTTTTAGAAATATTTTTAGAAATATTTTTCTATTTAATTTTTGCTATTTTTTTTAACTTTAAGTATTGTAATCTCACATTTTATGATTGAATTCATTTTTAGTGTTTTATTTTTTTATTTTTAAATAATTTATGTAAATTATTTTTTATTTTTAGTATTTTTAGTTTTATTTTAAAATTATGTATTTTGATTTTGCATTTTTATGATTACTTTTTTTGTAATTTTCATTTAATTGTTCATTTCATTTTTTTAAATTATGTATTTTCAATTTGCATTTATTTTTGTAAGTTTTATTTGTTTTTATTTTATAAATAAAATAAATAATAATATTTATTTTATAAATAAAATGATTTGTATTTTAATTTGACCTGTTTGGACAATCTTATTATCCTCAGCATCTTTATTGCTTAATTTTGGATCACATACGGTCACTTTTAGAGCCAAACAGTGTGTTTTGTGTGTGTGTGTGTGTGTGTGTGTGTGTGTGTTTTCAGTGAGGTGAAGCTCAGTATGGCGTCATGTCTCTCTGATTACATCACTGATGAGATCCTACAGTCTCTCTCTCGCTCTCAACAAACACTGGTGAGATTTACATTCACAAAACTACACTTTATCACAGTGTACTTGTGTCTAATTCATGTGTGTGTGTGTGTGTGTGTGTGTGTGTGTGTGTGTGTGTGTGTGTGTCAGGCGGGTCATCTGAGCAGGAGAGGACAGCAGCTGCTGCTGCATCACGACTCACAGGAGGCAGAAGTTATAGACGAGAGAGAAATACAGATGGACAACATGACACAACAACCAGAACAACAGCCACAGGTACACACACTCACACAGGGCAGAAACACACACTGTAAAAAATGATTTTCTAAAGTTAGGGTTAACAAATCCTGCACCAAATGTTTTTCAGTGCAAAAGAGAATCCAGAGATTCATGGGTGATTTTAAGTCATCATTTACACGTCCTCAAAGCTGTGTGACTTTCTTTCTTCTGTGGAAGACAAATGGAGACGTTTAGAATGTGCTGTTTTTATTTTTGTTTTTTAATATTTAGCATTTTTACGTTTTAATGAATTTTTAGCAAATGATTGTTTTGATTTGTTTTTTATTAAACTTTTTTTTAATTAATTTGGCATTTTTAAGATGTAATTAATTTTAAAGTAAAAATAATAAAAAGGCATTAAATCACAAAAATGCAAAATAAATTTTTTTTTAAATAAAAAACATTTAAAAATCTTAAAAAACAAAAATTAATTCAAATAATTTATGCATTTTAATTTTATTTTTTATTTTGATTAATATTTTTTTATTTAAATGTTTTGTTTTTATATAAAAACTATGTTTTTTATCAATTAATAATTTTTATTTTATTTTATTTTAATTTTTTTTTTATATTTTAATTAGCAATTTTTATGATTTAAGTCTAAATTAGCTATAACTCATGAACTTCGGTTTGGGAAACCCTAAACAATTATACATGCTGAAGATCTTAACATGAAAGTAAATTTTTACTAAGATTGATTGATTAAAACTATGTATTTTAATTTTGCATTTTTATACTATAATTGAAAGTGTTTTACTCCCGTGGAACACACGGTTTCCGAACAACCAGCACACCATGTTCATGCTGTGTATTTGAATATTCATGAGTGTAAAGTGTGTGTTTGGATCTCTAGCGGACACAGAAAGCCAAGAGGAAGAGCATTCACAGTCGGATGTTCAGACCCATGTCTGCCGCATTCGGTACGTGTCCAGCACTTCGTCAGTTATAATTAGTGTTTCTGAATTACTGATGATTGACTGTGTGTGTGTCAGAGCTGGGCTTTGATCTGTATAAGGCGTTAGACGACGTCTGTATGGACGATCTGCTGCCTCCGCCCCTCTTCCCGACTACGCCCCCTCCACCGCCAGGGACCCCGCCCCCAGTGGAGGCGGAGCTACAGCAACCTCGGCCAGTAAGCTTCAGCGACCTGCCCATAGAAGACACGCCCACTCTGCAGCACGTCACTAAATACAGGCCGCGGCGGACGAAGAAATCCAAACCCAGCAGAGCCGCTGTAAGACGTCAGACACACAAACACAGACCATATCTACAGCCACCACACAATCACTGAACTAACACTGAAACTGTTTCAAAATGTTTTAGGTAATTGAAATGAAGCTTTTGCTACAGCAGCTAACTGAAATAAATGTATGTTTATATACTAAAGTTACTAAAACTGAAACAAAAGTACAGCTAAACAGAAATATTGGGGAAAAAATGGCAGAAGTGACTAATAAAATTGTTAAAACCTAAAGAAAAAATGAAAATAAAAAAATTTAAAATCTAATTAAAAATTAAAAATACTGTTATAATATGTGAATAATACTAAAATAAAACTCAAAATGTTGCAGCTTTTTGTATTTCATTTCAGTTTTTACTGAGCAAAGAAATACTTAAATGACAAAAATTAAAAAGAAAACTGAAAATTTTTAAATAAAACCTCATTCAAAACATTAATAAATAATGTAATATATAAATAATGCTAAAAATAACACTCAAAATATTGCATCTTATTATACAGTAGGTGGCCAACCAGAACGTGCTTTCTACCGCCGCGAGTGCCGCCGCCACCGCGAACGCTCCAAAGTGCATTTTCACAAATAGCCGTCAGCTTTTCCTCGCCAATGTTACATTTGAGGCTGCAGTCGACGGAGAACGAAGGAAAAACACTGTAGGCCTAGTTAAATTATTTCATATTCATGATGCAAATTTAGTAGGCTACTTATGATTTTATGTGCATTTCTCGTTTAGAACAAATTTAAGCAGAATAAATGACTGCTTAAGTCTATGAGCCTGTGCTTATATTTACGCTAAGATAAGTATTACACCATATTTTAGATATGAAACATTTAACAGGTGTGCAGCATTATTTATATAATATAAATCATGTGTTATATTACCTTAAAGAAATGGTGCTTTATTTTGCATCGGAGCATTAAAAGCGGCTACATACATGGATTATAAGTGCCAATCTTCTTATATAATATTTGTCACAAATACATTTTGAATTCTTTCCTTTATTTTAGTACAACGGGAGGCACTGTAGGCTTATAATTTCACTACCATTTTTTAGCCCTAACTAAAACAAGAAACGGATAAATTAAACTTGGCACGATTTAGATAAATCATTGAAACTGAAAAGAAGGGATAGATTAATGAACGTCCTCTGTTTGAACTCAAGTTCTCTCATTATAATCATGCTGTGTAGGTACAGAAGAGAACATCGTGGAGATTCAGCCCGGTGTGGGTCAGAAATGCACAGGCGGACTGAAGGACAAATCGTCAAAACTAATTTAAATGTCATATAATGTTCGTTGTCACTATTATCTTTTTTTAAAATTGAATGTGTTTCACATCACTTGTCGCTATCTGCTCTGAGAGAGCAAGATTCTTGTTTGTCTATTTTTTCTTTATTACAAATCGTGTTTGTTTTTATTTTGTATCATTGCATGTAAAAAAAAATAATTCACTTTGTAATGCATATGCAAAATGTGAAACTGCAATCTTCTTCGCAGTCTATAGCATTTTATAATTATTTGTACAATTTAACTAAACCTGCTTTGTAATTTTAAATTATATTTTTGATTTTTAAGGATGTAATATTGTTATATTATAATGTTATTGTTGTTTTAATTCCTTATTTGATCTCTTTTTACAAAACAAAATATACATTTCAGTCAGTTTGCAAACTGTCCCTTTGCGCCACCTAGTGGTAGTTAACGCCATGGCCCTGCGGCGGCGGTATTAGGCATTTTCTTTGGCCACCTACTGTATCTCAATTTTTACAGAGCAAAGGACAAAATAATTTAACTTAAATTACATGATTAAATAAAAATGAAAACAAAAATTTTAAATATAAAATCTAGTTCAAAATAATAAATGCTGTAATAATATATAAATACTAATAATAGTAGTCAAAATGTTGCATCTTATTATATTATATCTCAAAAGTTGTAATAAATGACCTCTACAGATTGTTATTATGTCTATACAAATAAAAGAATTAAAAGACAATTAATATTCAGTAATATTTTTGATTTAACTACTGGATGAGAACGA
>JANHFF010000535.1:7500-12500 GCA_024542945.1 allo-octoploid hybrid of Carassius auratus x Cyprinus carpio | reverse complement strand
TATTTAACCAATTTTCTAAGTGTATAAACAAGGTTGAGAAGCTCTGATCTAGAGTCAATAATCAATTAGACATTTTTTAAACGAGTATAAAATTTTAATATAACCCTTTGTTTTTTATATACTATGTTTTTTTAATCAGTATGTTGTTGTGATCCTTCAGTATCTACCAAACAGTGTAAAGAATATTTCTGGATTACCTTTACAAAACAAAAAATAACATTTCAGTTTTTCCACCGAATTTCATGTTTAATTGCTAGCTGTTTCTTCGCTCTGCTGTGTCCTGCACCCTGTGTATGTGTCTGGATCTGTTGATGGTTTTTGTCAGTGATGTTCAGTGTGGTGTTTGTGGTGAGGATCTGGAGGGTTTCTTCTGTATAGAGCAACAAGAACAACAGATGTGTGGCTGTCTCTGATTAATAATGCAGATCTCCATTCTTCTTGTATCTGATCTGAATAAATGCGGTTCTGCACATGTGAGTCCAGCTGTGTGTGATTGTGTGTTGTCTCCGGTGACGGCTCATTACGGGGGTGTGATGATGATGATGATGATGATGATGATGATGGAGAGGAGGAGCACAAGGAGCAGGAAGCCTGCAGCTGTGGATCGCACCGCAGTCATGGAGAGCGTCTTCAGAGGACTGAGCGCCGCTGTCTTCCTCAACACCTGGACACAGTTCAGCCGAGGTGAGTGTACAGACTCCTCCTGAGACACGAGTCTGAGCCACTGCTGACCTCTGCTTCTCCTGCAGATGACGGACTCATCGAGCACAGGAGACTGGACGAGTTCTTACACTGCTTGATGAAGACACTGAAGATTGTGAGTAAAGCGCTTCTTCACTCTCTTCTCTTCACTGACTGTACTTTTCTTCAAGCCCTGATGTGTTCGAATCAGATTTTTAATGCATGAGGTTCACACAGGTGTATAGAATCACAATAACTAGCAGCAGCGTCCACTAACTAACCCACAAACACACACAGCACTAAACACTGCAAGTGTTCACATTTCAAACCAACAAACTTCTGTCTGCCGCGATTGTGAAGTGTGTTTGTGCAGCTTTATTTAATATCAGTAATGCTTTTTTCACATTTTGAACTCCAGATCTTTCGTCCATCTCAGTGTTTGTGTGTGTTTGGTTAATTAATTATTCATTATGTATATGTACTACTGTTCAAAAGCTGGTGGATTTTCTCTTTTTTTTTGAAAGAAGTCTCTTCTGCTCACCATTTGTTTGATCAAAAATACACTAAAAATAGTGAAATATTATTATAAATTAAATTAGCTGTTTTCTGTGTGAATCTCTGTTAAACTGTAATTTATTTCTGTGATGTGCAGCTGTATTTTCAGCATCATTACTCCAGTCTTCAGTGTCACATGATCTTCAGAAATCATTCTAATATGATGATTTGCTGCTCAAGAAACATTTCTGATTATTATCAATGTTGAAAACAGTCGTGCTGCCCAATATTTTTGTGGAAACCGTGATACATTTTATTTTTTACGATTCACAGATCAATAGAAAGTTCAAAAGAACAGCATTTATTTGAAATAGAAATCGACTGTAACATTAGAAATGTCTTTACTGTCACTTTTGATCAATTTAATGCATCCTTGATTAATAAAAGTGTTACTTTCTTTAAACAATCTTACATAACACCAAACCTTTGAACACTGGTGTAAAAGGACTTGTGAATATGTAACACTGTTATTATGTTTAACTCTAAAATCAAATAAAATCAGTTTAAATAATTGAAAAATAATCATTAAATGAAATGAAATACACTGAAATAAAATAAAATATAAGAAACTTATTTCAGCTAGTTTTAAAGATAGTATTTCTAATTTTTATTTGGTTTAACCTGATGTGCTAAAATAATTAAAACTGAAAAAATTATACAAATTTATTATAACTGTATATATATATATATATATATATATATATATATATATATATATATATATATATATATATATATATATATACTCTTAAAAATAAAGGTGCTTCACGATGCCATAGAACATCTGAAGAACCTTTCTGTTTCAAAAAAGGCTCTTTGTGGCGAAAGAAGGTTCTTCAGATTATAAAAAGATAAGAAATGGTTCTTTGACTGAATGCTTCTTTGTGGAACCAAAAATGGTTCCTCTATGGCATCGCTGTGAAGAACCTTTTAAGCACCTTTATTTTTAAGAGTGTATATAAGGACAAAAACGCAACAAACTGACTAAAACTTTAACTAAAACGAACATGAGAACAGAAAATATAAAAAAAAAAAATCTAAATGTTAACAAAGTATAGGTTAATGGGTTAATCTGAGTGATGCTGCAGTGACGCTGATGTGCTGTGGTTGTAGCGCGGTGTGTCGGAGCAGCAGCTGCAGGTGCTAAGAGAGACGCTCGTGTCCCGCTGTGACGTCACAGGAGACGGACGCCTGCAGATGGAGCAGGTACAGGATCCAACCATCACTGACCCACATCACAAGTTTGTGTGGGGCTGCAGCTGATGTTGCTCTGTCCGTCTGCTGCAGGTGGCGGCTGCGCTTCTGCCTGAGCAGGAGAACTTCCTGCTGCTGTTCCGCCGGGAGACGCCTATGGAGAACAGCGTGGAGTTCATGAGGGTCAGAGCTGAGCTCATCATGTGCTTCTCTCTCTGACCCTCACTCAGTTAAAGCTTGACTCTGTCTGTCTGCTCTCAGATCTGGCGCTGCTACGACACCGACAGCAGTGGATACATCTCTGCCGCCGAGCTGAAGGTGACGTCACTTCCTGTGTGTGTGTGTGTGTGTGTGTGTGTGTGTGTGTGCTTGTGCATGTGTGTGTGTGTGTGTGTGAGAGAGAGAAAAAAAGAGAGAGAGAGTCTGAGCATGAGTGCGTGAGTATGCGAGTATGAGTGTGTGAGTATGTGAGTATGAGTGTGTGAGAGTGTGTGTGAGTATGTGAGTATAAGCGTGTGAGTACGTGAGTATGAGTGTATGAGTGTGCGAGTATGTATGTGAGTATGAGTGTGTGAGTACGTGAGTATGTGAGTATGAGCGTGTGAGTATGAGTATGAGTGTGTGAGTATGTATGTGTGAGTGTGTGAGTATGTATGTGAGTATGAGTGTAAGTACGTGAGTATGAGTGTGTGAGTATGTGAGTATGAGCGTGTGAGTACGTGAGTATGAGTGTGTGAGTATGCGAGTATGAGTATGTGAGTATGAGTGTGCGAGTATGTGTGTACGTGAGTATGAGTGTGTGAGTATGTGAGTATGAGTATGTGAGTATGAGTGTGTGAGTCTGAGTGAGTATGAGTGTGTGTGTGTGTGTGTGTGTGTGTGTGTGTGAGAGAGAGAGAGAGAGAGAGAGAGAGAGTATGAGTGTGTGAGTATGAGTGAGTATGTGTGTGTGTGTGTGTGTGTGTGAGAGAGAGAGAGAGAGAGAGAGAGAGAGTATGAGTGTGTGAGTATGAGTGTGTGAGTATGTGAGTATGAGTATGTGAGTATGAGTGTGCGAGTATGTGTGTACGTGAGTATGAGTGTGTGAGTATGTGAGTATGAGTGTGTGAGTCTGAGTGAGTATGAGTATGAGTGTGTGTGTGTGTGTGTGAGAGAGAGAGAGAGAGTATGAGTGTGTGAGTATGAGTGAGTATGAGTATGAGAGTGTGTGTGTGTGTGTGTGTGTGTGTGTGTGTGTGTGTGTGAGAGAGAGAGAGAGAGTATGAGTGTGTGTGTATGAGTGTGTGAGTATGTGAGTATGAGTGTGTGAGTATGAGTGTGAGTATGAGTGTGTGAGTATGAGAGTGTGTGTGTGAGTATGTGAGTATGAATGTGTGAGTATGAGAGTGTGTGTGTTTGTACTCACACTGTGGTCTCTGTTTGATGATGTCAGAGTTTCCTGCGGGATCTTTTCCATCAGCACAACAGACAGATCACTACAGCCAAACTGGAGGAGTACACTGATACGATGGTAATACCAAACACACCACTGTTGCCATAGATACAGAGGCAGACTACATCACAAGCCAGACATATGAAATCAAAGTCAGAAAAATCTTTTTGAAATGGAACAGTTTATTGACTATATTTAAATATCAAAACTAATAATAATAAATATGTTATATATATTAAATATGATACAGTAGGATTTATAGGATTAAACTATTTTTATTTTATTAAGTTGCCAAAGGAACATTTTAAATTTTCATTAAAAAATTTTATCTAAAATTTATATTTTATTTAGCAGCGGTGGGTGGGGCTAAACAGGCAGCACTGTAGAATCAGTGCGCGAGGCTAAACAGGCAGCACTGTAGAGGCAGTGGGTGGGGCTAAAAAGGTGGGCGGGGCTGAAAATGGCTAAACAGACACTCGCACACCGATTCTACAGCGCTTCCTATTTAGCCACACCCACTGATTCCACATTGGTGGGCAGGACTGAACAAGCAGCACTGTAGAATCGGTGGGCGGGGCTGAACAGGTGGGTGGGGCTGAACAGGCAGTGCTGTAGAAGCAGGCATTGATTTTCATCTGCGGAGGTGGGCTTTTGCCTCACTATTACATCATAAAGTGGCACATTCCACAAGCTGTCGTTTTCTGAGCTTGGTTTCAATAAAAGCTGTTTTTAAACTAATGAGAACGTTTTTAGTTTTGAAACTTATAGGATTTTTTTATAGTACAGTGACCTATTATGTCAAAAGATCAAGGGAAATTTGATTTCAAAGTTCATGACCCCTTTAAGTTTTTTATCTACTGTTTGTGTTTTATTTGATATCTTTTTTCGTAGTTGATCAGTAACAGTACTGTGATTCTGTCTGGTGACTTTCAGATGAAGATGTTTGACAAGAACCAGGATGGGCGTCTGGATCTGAATGATTTGGCGAGGTGATGATGATCTCATGTGAAGTAGTGATTGTGATTGGTCAATCGGATGTGTTTGTGTGTTATCTCAGTCTGGTTAAGTTCATGTCTCTTTCTGTGTGTTATTGATTATTTGGTGATGATCTAAAGTGTTTCTTCTCACAGGATCCTGG
>JANHFF010000535.1:0-5000 GCA_024542945.1 allo-octoploid hybrid of Carassius auratus x Cyprinus carpio | reverse complement strand
TGAATGTATGTTTACTGTATTTACATCATATGAATTGACATTAAATATACAGTGCATTATATATGCGTGTGTGTCTGTGTGTGTGTGTGTGTAAGATTTGTTGTGCTAAAAAATAAAAATAAACTACAAATCATGTGAAACACTGAAACCTCTTCAAACACTGAGCTGCAAAGAAATCAAAAGTGCAGTCTCTAGACATCTGACAGCCATAAAAAGTGAATATCACTCTTAATAAAATCATTTATCTTGCATCTCGTTGTTATTTTTAATTACTGTTACAGATTTCTTTTCAGTGGGCAGATGAGAGCTGAATCACAAACACAAACTTGTTCCATTCGCAGAGAAAAGCGTTAAAATACAGTTTACTGATATTCAAATTCATATTGTGATCAAAGGCAGTTTTATAAAATAAGCACTTTAAAAACAGAATCTTCCGTTCAACCGCATTCAAATATTTTCTTTTATTTATTTATTTGATATAAAACTATTTATAATTGTTTAGATGAATTAATTCCATTTTGGCAACAAATATATATATATATATGCAGCAGATCTTACTGTTTGTCCCAAAAGCACATGTAAAGATGAATTTTATATATGTTTATGCAGATATTGGCATTAATCTGACAGACCCGATGTTCAGAGGAGTTTACAGAGGAGCTCTGACATGACAGCACATTACAGTTCATAGTCATTATTATCATAAGTAGTTCATAAAGAGATTTTTTTTTAATGCAATTCAATGTGACGCTGATCATCTGAAGCTGACTTTTAAAACTATTACTGACATATTGTGTGGTGATTTTGCTTTTAAATCGTCTTTATGATTAATAAGAGTGTCCATATGCAATTACATACAATTATCATTGGATAATATACAAACACTATCACACTATCACAACAAACTGAAGAACACACTCTGTGTGAACGGACCCTAATGCTGCAAAATTCACACATTTTGAAAATGATCCAAAAGATAATAGTGCCCTTATTCATCTCTGTTCTGGCGTGATCTGTCAGTGTTTGTCAGGTTCACTGGTTTGACGGCTCTGCTTGATCTGGATCTGGATCAGAATCAACAGCTGCTGAGTTTCAGCGTCTGGAGGACGTTTGTCTCTGGATTTATTCAGCACTGACTCACTTCTGTTCCTGTAGTTCAGCTCCTTGAAAACAGCAGAGAATCTGGAGCTGATGAAGTCCGTCCCGACCGACAGACTGATGATGGAAACAGGTCCACATTCACAGACCTACATATAATACAGGATACATGGATATATTTGTTCTACTAGAAATTCAACTATTTTTTTATTTTTTATTTTTTGGTCTCTTCTGCATTTTGAGCTCTTCTGCAAAATCTGTAATCTGAGGGAGCAAAAAAATCTAAATATTGAGAAAATCATCTTTAAAGTTGTTCAAATGAAGTTCTTAGCAATGCATATTACTAATCAAAAATTAAGTTTTGATATATTTACAGTAGGACATTTACTAAATATCTTCATGGAACATGATCTTTACTTAATATCCTAATGATTTCTGGCATTAAAGAAAAATAGATAATTTTGACCCATACAATGTATTGTTGTCTATTGTTACATTTCATAAATAATCATGAGTAATACAATTTGTAGGTTTTTTTTTCTTGCTTTTTTAATTATTAATAGTATTGTGTGGGATACATATGCAATTAATACAATATATATATATATATATATATATATATATATATATATATATATATATATATATATATATATATATATATATATATATATATATAGTAATAATAACCCGGTGTAGTGTTATATAGTGGTATACTCTGCGCATGTCACGGTCACTTCCGCGTTCCTCAAATAGCAACAGCAGCAGAGCAGAGCCAAAATGGCGGCCGGCGGAGATCCGGTGTGACACCGAGCCCGGTCTCAGCACAGAACCCTGCGGTTCTCCATCGGTGCCATGGCCTCCGCTCACGGGCGGCTGGGTCAGCACCTCCAGGCCGTGCTGGACGTGGTTCTGCGGGTCCCGAGCATCTTTATAATCGACGCCATATTCAGCTCGTTCTCAGATCTCGGTACCGGATGGACCGGAGCCGCCGGGAGAGCGTTGATCCGCGCGCTGGGTGAGTCCGGGTCCTCGTGATTCGGGCGTTTAATACCGCTATACTCATGGTGCTGTTCTCACGGCACAGATAAAGAGCTTATATCCGTAAACCAGGCCTGTTATGAGAGGAACCGTCAGATTCATATGATGCACGAGTCTCTGTCCGCTTACATTCGCTCTGACAGCAGAGACTCACACTTACTAGGGGACTTCACTACTGAGGGAAACACACACATCACTGCGACGCACACTTGATAGGGGACTTCACTGCTGAGGGAAACACACAACCCTTGCCTTTCACACTTGATACGAGACTTCACTACTGAGGGAAACACATCACTGCGACTCACACTTGATAGGGGACTTCACTACTGAGGGAAACACATCACTGCGACTCACACTTGATAGGGGACTTCACTACTGAGGGAAACACACATCACTGCGACTCACACTTGATAGGAGACTTCACTGCTGAGGGAAACACACATCACTGCGACTCACACTAGATAGGGTACTTCACTACTGAGGGAAACACACATCACTGCGACTCACACTAGATAGGGTACTTCACTACTGAGGGAAACACACATCACTGCGACTCACACTAGATAGGGTACTTCACTACTGAGGGAAACACACATCACTGCGACTCACACTAGATAGGGTACTTCACTACTGAGGGAAACACACATCACTGCGACTCACACTAGATAGGGTACTTCACTACTGAGGGAAACACACATCACTGCGACTCACACTAGATAGGGTACTTCACTACTGAGGGAAACACACATCACTGCGACTCACACTAGATAGGGGACTTCACTGCTGAGGGAAACACACATCACTGCGACTCACACTAGATAGGGTACTTCACTACTGAGGGAAACACACATCACTGCGACTCACACTAGATAGGGGACTTCACTACTGAGAGAGACACACATCACTGCGACTCACACTAGATAGGGGACTTCACTACTGAGGGAAACACACATCACTGCGACTCACACTAGATAGGGTACTTCACTACTGAGAGAGACTCACATCACTGCGACTCACACTAGATAGGGGACTTCACTACTGAGAGAGACACACATCACTGCGACTCACACTAGATAGGGTACTTCACTACTGTGGGAGACTCACATCACTGCGACTCACACTAGATAGGGTACTTCACTACTGAGGGAGACTCACAATCATATCTCATGGTTCTGTTTTATTGTTTCAAGATAAAATATGTGACTTTATCTCACAATTTGTACTTTTTCTTGCAATTCCAAGTTGGATGTAAAATATATAAATGTAAAAAATATCTCTTCTTGCATATCACAATTAGTTGCCCCCCCCCCCAGCACATAATTTAAAAAAAATTAATAAGGAAATTGCAACTTTTTAATCTTAAATTTCTGACTTTTTTCTTATAAATGCAAGTTTATATCTTCCACCTGCAGAATTCATCCACACAATAAGTAAATGTGAAACAGTATTTTCTGGTGAATTCGGTTTGTTGCATTCTGCATTGTTTCTACATAATACTGCATTGCATTCTGTTGCGATGCGGACGCTGATTTTCTTCCTCTGGTTTTGCAGGTGTTCTGGTTTCCAGCGTGGTTCTGGTGCTTTCCCAGAAGTCCCTGTTCAAGTTCTACACTCTGTTGGGGGCTGTTCTGCTGGGCGTGGTGTCGGTCCTCATCAACTACTACGGCACATCACACATCGACTTCTACAGCGCGTATAACCGAGCGGCGCTGGGCTTGGGCCTGCTGCAGCTAATGCTAGGACTGGGCTATGTTTCGCTGCTAAACGTGCCATCGCTCTGTGCTGCGCTGCTGGTGCTGGACGTCATGCTCCCACTGTGGGCCCTGATGCTGGAGCTCCCGGTGCATGTGCGTCAGGCGCTAGCGCTAGCGTCGGGGGCGATTCTCGCGACGCATGCGACTGTGAATCTGCTTTGGAAGCTGAAGTGGTTCTACTTCTCGTGCCGCTATGTCTATCTACTCCTGCGCCACATGTACCGCATCTTCGGACTGCAGCTGCTGCTGGAGGACACCTGGAAGCGCATACGCTTCCCCGACATCCTGCGCGTCTTCTGGCTAACGCGCATGACCGCGCAAGCAGTCATCCTAGTGTACGTAGTTCGTGTTGTCCGCTCAGAAAGCAGTTTGCAGCTCGGCTGGGACTTGTTTTGGGATTTGACCAGCAACTTGATCATCAGCGGCTGCGATTCAACGCTCACCGTGTTGGGAATGAGCGCCGTTATCTCGTCGCTCGCGCATTACTTGGGACTTAGCATTCTAGCGTTCATCGGCTCAACCGAGGAGGAGGATAAGCGGCTGGGGTTTGTTGCACCCGTGCTGTTCTTCATCCTAGCGTTGCAGACGGGACTAAGCGGACTGGATCCGGAAGAGCGACTGATACGGCTTAGCCGAAATATGTGCCTTCTGCTAACCGCGATTCTACATTTCATCCACGGAATGACGGATCCGGTGCTCATGACGCTAAGTGCCTCGCATGTTACATCAGTGCGCAGGCATGTTCCCGTCCTGCTGGTGTCTCTAGTCCTCTTCGCTCTCCCCGTCCTGCTTAGCTATGTTCTATGGCAGCACTACATGCTAAACACGTGGCTCTTCGCCGTCACCGCGTTCTGCGTGGAGCTCTGTCTCAAAGTCCTCGTCTCGCTCACCGTCTACGCGCTGTTCATGATCGACGGCTTCTACAACGTGCTCTGGGAGAAACTGGACGACTACGTCTACTACGTGCGCTCCACCGGCAACATCGTCGAGTTCGTCTTCGGCGTCATCATGTTCGGAAATGGCGCGTATACGATGATGTTCGAGTCGGGAAGTAAAATCCGCGCGTGCATGATGTGCCTGCACGCATATTTCAACATCTACCTG
>JANHFF010001622.1:0-28032 GCA_024542945.1 allo-octoploid hybrid of Carassius auratus x Cyprinus carpio | reverse complement strand
TCTCTCTTTAGAGCCAAATAGCATGCATTTTACTCTGTTGTTCTGTTTGGGTTTGCCAGTGAGTGATGTAATTTGTTTGATTTGTGCAGTAATCTGATTGATTCTGATGTGATTCAGAGCATCAGTAGATGTTAGTGGAAGCATCAGTACTGAAGCTCTGGATCAGTGAGGGAGGGGACTGCTTTTCTTTGCTCATCTCTTGGTATTGAAGGGCTTTATAAGGACGCGCACACACACACACACAACACCAACACAGCGCGCGCGCGCGCTCTCTGCGCGCGCACACACACACACACACACACACACACCCAGGCTCTCTCTGCGCTCCTCTATCACACAACACACTCCCCTCTCTCTCTCACACACACACTCTCTCCCCTCTCTCTCTCTCTCTCGCTCTCTCTATCTCTCTCTCTCTCTCTCTCTGTGTGGATGGAGTGCAGTGATCAGTGATGTTACACAAGTGCTACAGAGATAATGTGTGCTGTCATGTATTAACCGATGCGGTCAGCACATCAGACTCCAGACTGAAATCACTCTTCACACCAGCAGGTTTCCTAATCTAACTTCATGTGGAAACACAAATGTACAGACAGAGCAAATGCAGACCATCAGAGGCTAAAGTTAAACTCATCTTCTCTAGACTAGAGGGTGTGTGCTGTTTTGTTTTGGCAGTTCAGACCCCTGCTGGACGATGATGGAACTACACAAACAAAAGCAGGGTCACGTGACATACCTGGGTATGTTAAGAGTAAGTTCGTGGATAACCTCAAAGTTCGGTTCCAAAAACAGACGTAACTTTCTGGGTATGTATGTAACCATAGCAACTGACTCTCTGAAGATAACTGCTCGAGAGCAAGAAGGCTGTGGAGCATGGCGTGCGCTTTGTACGAGGATCCTGTGGACGTAGAAGCACAATTTATACGAGGTTTTTTCGTCGGGAGAGGGTTATAAGACCGCGTATTGATGTGTTTGCATACCCTAATGAATATTTAAAAGAGCGTTATCGTTTTCAAAGATTCATTAGTTTATTTAACACGTCTTTTAAACCGCATATCGCAGATGTGACCAAACCGCGGCACAGAAAACAGAACAGAAAACATTCTGTGCATAGCAATTAAACAGCTGTTACCCACGTTTGTACAGTTCCCTGGCCATAAACCTCTGCTTGTTATTAAAGACCAATTCCACAGAGTGGCAGGTTTGCCCTTTGTAGTACAATATATGACGCATATTTAATATTTAGTCATATTATTAAATCTATACATGTATTCATTATGCACACACTTCATACTTCCATAACTTTCTGTTTCAGGGTTTCCAAATGTAATTGGGTGCATTTGATGGCACTCACATTCCTATTAAAGCTCCATACATAAATGAGGGAGACTATGTTAATAGGAAATCTATTCATAGTATCAATGTGCAGGTAACAACTTAATTCTTAATAACTTTATTAATTCCACTAACTGTAGGTAATATGTGAGGCAACCCAAATCATCCCCAATGTCGAGGCAAAATGGCCAGGATCTGTGCATGATGCCAGACATTTCAGCAGGGTATGATTTGCTTTATACAATTTTTGTTTTTTCGTTTTTACTATATTTGTGTTGTACACTTCAATCATTACAGGACAGTACAATGGTTACTTGCTGGGGGACAGAGGATACCCTTGTCTGCCCTATTTAATGACACCCTACCCTGAACCTGAGCCTGGACCACCGACACGGTTTAACCTGGCTCACAGCCGAACAGGGCCAAGGTGGAGATGACTATAGGATCCTCAAATCTCGGTTTCAGTGTCTGCGTGGGCTCCGGGTTAGTCAGAGAGGGCATGCCACATTATTGTGCCTTGTGTTGTGCTTCACAATATTGCCACTATAAGAGGAGAGAGCCACCCTCCTTGTATTGAGGAAGATGGCCCAGAGGAACACCGACAGATTTTTAGAGGCCACCAGAGACTTTTGAGAGACAGGATTTGTCAAAATTACTTTTATTCGTTTTTTGGCACTGGTCTGCCAGGCAGTTTATTTCTTCATTTCCTGAAAAACAATAAAAGTAAAATTCATTAAAATGTTTTTTTATATTACTTTACAACTACATACATACATACATACAGATAGATAGATAGAGACAGACACAGACAGACGGACCACTTTTAACATGCAACAGATTAATATTCTCACTTAAGGCGATATTCTCAAGTAATTCTATTTTATTTGAAGCTGTATAAGGTCCATCTCCATGTCACTTTTTCTTATTTGTTTTGGAAGATGGACCTTATACAGCTCCTTTGCTGGCAACTAAGGTGGAAAAATGTAATAAATGAGATTGTTTGGTCAGATAATAAAATCCAAATATGGACACAAAATTGTTACCCTGCTTAGATTGTGTGCTGAGGCTGAAGGACCCTCATCTGTGGGCAGATCCTAGGTATGTACTATGAAAGGACAATGACAGTTTGTTACTCTATGAAAAAAAGGGGCCATACATCATAATGGTATGCATCATACCTCAGTGGATCTACCAGCATTGTCCACTTCTGTCACAGCAGATGTGGTCTCTTCATCGTCATCATCTTCATTCTACAAGACAAATATTCAAGTACATTATTTGGCAAAACAAGAAACAACCCTAAAAGTACCTGACAACAAATCACTTACAACTGTGACAGACTGTGTTCTTTCTGGAGAGTCCAATAATACAATCCGTCCATCAGTATCTAAGAAAACACAACCCGTTAAATTCTCAATATTATCAAAGAAAAGAATACATCATATGCAGTTAAATAAAATAAGCCTACATAAATTAATCTTCTTCAAAAAGCCTTTAAGTGACAGAGATAGTTTTATCAGGACAAAAAATGAAAACAAATCATAGAGGTAAACTTACATCACCCTTTTCTAACCATCACTTGTGCTGCATATGTGTGATGAACTGTCCCCTGGAATGCCAGCAACCACTGGTCGCCCTTTATTAAGGGACAGAGCCAGCTCCTCAGATGGGGTGAGGGGAGGTGGTGGTGGCCCCCCCGACCTTTTAGACGGGCTTCAGTCTTCTTTCTGTTAGCTGCATGACAGAATGAATATACTAAATCCTGTTATAATAATAGTTCAGTAATTGTGTAATCAAATATTACCTTTTTGCAGAATGTTTTTGTGTTTAATTTTGAAAGTTCTTGTGGCTCCAGAAGGATTACACCTATTAAATAAGAAATATACATTATTATCAAGCTAAAGAAATAAATGGCAGGAAAAGTAAATGCTTTCATAGTGATTTAACATATTCAAAAGGATGTATAAGTCATACTTTTGCATTTCAATAAAACGGGAGCCAATACCAAATTTTTAATTTAATACACACACGCATTTACTCTGTCCGTTATTTTTTGCCAAGCCAACTCTCTTGCTTTAGCCGATGCAGCTGTATTGCTTCTTTTTAATATTATTGGCTTAAACTCCTCATAAGCATGCATTAAAACTTCCAACTCCGCCTCTGTGAAATACGCCGCTCTCTTTTTTTCCGCTTTGAGTTTCCATGGTGACTCGTGAAATCGGCGATCCATTGAAAATGGTCTTTATACATGCACCGTGCACGCGCATTAACTCTGGGTAACCAGTCAGAGGTGATTAAACCAGTAGTGTAGCCAGAAAAGAGACTCTGGGTGTGCATATGAAAATTGGGTGTGCCACATTTATTGTCAGATTACTGTGCAAAATTATGGGATAGTATTTTGTCACACTGCTTCCAGTCCAACCATACTCCTCGTGTTAATTTGCAGGTCGTGTCAAAATGTAGTTAGTGTTAAATGTAATAATTTTCTTCCAAATACGATAATTTTGAACTTTAGCTATTTCATTTGTTTATTTTTCATTACAATTTATTCACTTTAAATAAATTATAATATATATTTATAGGATTAAATGAATTGTAGTTGCTCAATATAGATCTTATATTTGCGCGCGTGCCGAGGCGCAGGTTTGCGCGCTTCGGATGAGCGCATGCACAATCTTCTCACTGCGCGCGCGAACTTGCTGCCTCTGGCTCTTAAATGTTTAAACTGACAAAGCTTAAATGAGTTTAGTTTAAACACAGATATCAGCACCCAGGTGATGACGGAATAAATTACTGCTCATATACAGCATTCTCGTTGAACAAGAGTGAATGATTTGTCCAGGGTTTTTTTTTAAATGTTTTTGTAATGTCTGGGAAGCCAGAATGCCCATGCATCAACAGAAACATTTATTACGTGCCATTTATAGCAAGCCATATTACAGATGATATTACAGATGCTTTGTCAGATTTAAATTGAAGCGCGTGCCGAACCGTGTGTGGTGAACCGAACGGTTTGGGTTTTTTTTCAGCGAACCTTGCCATCTCTACCTCAATAATCAATCAATTACAGGCCTAAAACAATCATCCCCGAACATACGGATATTAGTACATCTCATCACACCGGCACCCGCGTCTAATCAGTTGTATGGTCTGGTTTTCAGTCTAAAACAGTTGTGTCAAGTATAAATGTTTCATCTGTCTCGGGAGGTGCGCGCGCAGTCAGCGGAGGCTCGCACCGGAGGCTCACAACTTTTTTTCTCAGATTTTGAGAAATCTTCGCGATCGACTTAAAATGCTTCCAAGATCGACTTGTCGACCGCGATCGACGGGTTGGTGACTCCAGATATAGCGACCAACTCTCTTTGAGCAAGCATTGATTATGCGTGACACAGTCTCAATTTGTGGGACGCATGTATTGGGCTTCACACGCTGTGCGCGCAACCCGTCTAGAGTGTGTCCACCTTTGTGTGTGGGTCCATGTATACATGCTGAATCGACAGGTAAAAAAAGCCTCAAGTCCAAATATTCATTTATCACCAATTAACTGTTTGACAAACACTTCCTGCTTCGATGTCCAGATCTGAATTAAAAAAAATCTCAAACATTCTCCGAAGTCCCGATCTGAATCAACCGAGTCGCGAACACGCTCCGAAGTCCCGATCTGAATCAACCGAGTCGCGAACAGGCTCCGAAGTCCCGATCTGAATCAACCGAGTCGCGAACAGGCTCCGAAGTCTGAATCAACCGAGTCGCGAACAGGCTCCGAAGTGAGATTTTCAAAAAGAAAAAATATTCTAAGTAAACAACAATAGCCTAAGTTTAGTAAACATTTTTATTGAGACTATAAAAACTAATTCTGCATCTATTTTTAGGTGTGCCAGCTGCCACTGTGGGTGGCACAGGCACACCCTGGCACACCTGTGGCTACGCCACTGGATTAAACTAACTCTTCTCAGGTGTTTTGGAACCGAAATACTCATGGTATGCCTGTTTGGGTAAATCAACACAGAGGTTATAGTTTATCAAATGGTAAGTTAACCAAGCTTTCTGGAATACCCCCCAGGTCTTTAGAACATCACAGGGATGTCAGTTTGATTAGGGTTGGAGCTAAACTCTGCAGGAGAGTGGATATCACGAGCCAGATAGATAGAGGAATAATAACATTATTTCCTCTATTAACTTGATAATAATAATAAAATCTACAGATTTACGTTAAAAAATACTCTTTTAGCGTCTTACAAGTTCACAAGGACCGAGCTGAACACAAACATGTGCGCGCCTAACGGGGCGGGGCTTAGCAGTTCGGAAGTTGTCTATGATTGGTCAGTTGAGCGTCGTGTCGTCAGAGGCGGAAGTGCAGAGGTGAAGGTAGGATAATGACATATTCCATGATTTGTGTGTGGTGCTCGATCTGAGGAGAAAGAGCTTCAGCTGTGAAGGACTTAACTCGAGGGAAGATGCTCGGGTGTCGTCGCCGCTGATATTTTCAGTCACTCCTGTGAACATAAAGCGATTACATCAAGTCAAGTCACCTTTATTTATATAGTGCTTTAAACAAAATACATTGCGTCAAACCAACTGAACAACATTCATTAGGAAAACATTGTGTCAATAATGCAAAATGATAAAGGCACTTCATCATTGAATTCAGTGTTGTCATCTCTGTTCAGTTAAATAGTGTCTCTGCATTTATTTGCAATCAAGTCAATGATTATCGCTGTAGATGAAGTGACCCCAACTAAGCAAGCCAGAGGCGACAGCGGCAAGGAACCGAAACTCCATCGGTGACAGAATGGAGAAAAAAACCTTGGGAGAAACCAGGCTTTGAAAGACTGAACTAAGAAGGACTTCGACTCATCTGTGGTTAAAGTTAAAGCTGATTTTCAGTAAGAACACTTTAATAACAGAAGGGTTCTGTCCGCTGGTTAAGGGTTCTAGTTAAAATATAAGCACTTCGACTGATACGGATTCAGAGTCTGCATTAAAACCAAAATTGACTCCGTTTACTTTGTTAGTGCACACTAGTCTTCTGGTGAGCAGATAATCCAGAGCAAGAATGTTCGCCTCTAATTACTATCAGTTTAATGGTTTTGGCATAAACTAGTCCTTAACTAGTCCTTAACTAGTCCTGTCAACAATCAGCTACAAATGTCAGAATGTAAAATATAAGTTCGTATGAGAACTGTTCCACTCAGAAATCCCAAAACACTGGAGTCAAATGTATTTATACAACCCATTTCTCATTACAGATGATTCAAAAACAACTTGACATGATATGAATGTGTATAAGATCTTAATAAATCCATGCCTCATAGGTGCATTGATCAGATTAGAGCATGATGATGGTATATGGATGAATCAGTGGTTCTCACAGTCATCAGATGATCTGTAATGGGATGAAGTGTGAGGATTCAGCTGTAAACTGGTTCAGAGACCTCCTCGACTCATAGTGTTCCTCTCCATACTGTGGAAGTGTATGGCTAAAAAGAAAGCACTTTCACACAAGTACCAATTGATCCAAAGTACAATACAACTAAAATAATTAGAAACCACAAACACAATATAATAATATAATTGACATGGCTAGATAAAAGATGTTGATAAAAGATGTTTTTTAAGCCAGGGGTTTTCAACTACGCTGTTGGTATAGTGTGTGTAATTATACTGAAACATAAATCTATACATAAATCTATAATATATAACATAAATCTATAAGCAGTTTTCTTGATTCAGTGATGACTGACCTGTGTCTGAGATGCTAATCTGTGACACGGCTAACTGTAATCATCTTACACTGATACTCCAGACAGGGGTCAGAGGATACAGGACTGATCTGTGTGTGCAGGAGAACACGATAAACACATGCTTCATCACTGAGCAGACGACTCTTAACTCTCTCAGGTCTTTGTGTTTCACAGTCGCTTCATTCTGTTCAGCTCGGGTTCTCCACGTACAGACATATGTTGAAAAATGAGATGTTTTATTTGGTGTTCAGTGCAGAAGATTGGTATTTCCACAGTGTTTCTCACAGTCTTACACTATATTCACTCATGTATACATGTGCAAGAGATGTGTCTGCCAGCAGGAGGCGCTATTGAGCTCACAAACACTGGTTTATCAGCATTACTCGCAAGATGGAATGAAAATGGCATTGAAAAGTTTCTGAAAAACAGACCGGTTTTCTTCTGAAATACAGTGATATAAAACACCAGATGCGGTTTTTGATTTTAAGACTTGCAGTGTTCATTTAATGTGGTCAAAGCCTTTTGGGAAATCTGTTTGTGACGGTCAGTTCTGATATTGTTGTGGGCCGGCAGAAATAAATCATTGCATGGGAAACCCTGCTTACAGCAGCTAAACTGGTCTGAAGTCAGTCATCTAAATGAAATCAACATTTGTTGTGAGCTTTCTTTGTGTTTAGAGCAGCTTGTGTGTAAATCGTTTACTCGTTTACATGACACAGGGTGAGGCGGTTGCCGTGACGACAGATGGGGCTCAGGGGTTGCTTAGTAACGAGATGCAGGATGATGTCAGTGACAGGAAACACAAACACAGTCTTCTGCTGAGATCTGCTGTTTCATCCCTGCTCACCTTCACCTGGTGCTGATGGTTCAGCTGCTCAGACATCTCTCCACACACTTCTGACAGACGCTCAGGAAGCCCAGTGTGAAGGTCATGTGATGGAGAGCACTGACTCCGAGGACACAGAGCAGATTAAAGTCTTCCTCAGTTCTCACACAGACCAGCAGCTCTTACTCACGTCTTCAGGTGGTCTGCTGAGGATAGTTGTCAGTATTGATTCTGTGATGATGATGATGATGTTTAACGAGTATTGTAGGTCTGTGTTTGATTGGTCGCTGTGTTTTAGCACAGCTTCACACATTCATTTCTTGTGTGTGTGTGTGTGTGATTGTGTGTGTATGATTGATGTCCTCTAGTGCTCATCAGCTGCTGATCATGATGTGATTGAGTTGAAGTGAGTTTCTTCAGTCATCAGAGATGTTCAGAAGCAGATCAACAGGTGAATCATCTCAGACACAGCAGCTCTGTTCACATCTCTTCTCTTATAAAGGATAAATCTGATTTCAATCAGAATGTTTCATTGCGGTGTATACAGTTTTAAAATACATTTGATTGTCTTTCAAATACAAAATAACTAAATAACTTCAAATAACTAAATATCAGTTCATTCATGTGTTTCCCTGAATTACCAGAAGTTAAATTATTACGAGCAAAATGTCATTAATAACAATAAGGAAACGTTAGCTGGAAGGAATTTCACCCCAAGATCAAGAAAAACAAAAAAAATATTTTTGAAACAATTATAGCATATTACTGTAATAAAGATGATTTATTACATATATCAGCATAAGCAGTAGAGGCACTACAGCAAATACTATCATTGTGTTTCTATTCTTCACACTCGTGACACTGGCTCGATCATGTGTTGTTTGGGCTGAAGTATGAGCTGGACGTGTCTCTCATTCGGAGCAATAAATAATCTGCTGATTACTGAAAGCAGCAGAGACACGTCTCACACTAACACAGGAATCATCAGCTGGAGTCTGGACGGGTGTGAGGAGATGTCTGTTCTGTCATCATCACGGCTGGAGAAAGCTCTCGCTGTGTTCAGCTGATGTTTGCTTCTGTATCTGACATCTCTCCGTCGGCTCGCTCCAGCTGAACCGTGACGCTGTGGACGCCTGCGCCGTGGAACAGCTGCTGGATCTGTGTCTGAAGAGCTGGATCCCGGTCAGACGACACTCTGACGTGCAGCGAGGCCACGCTCCGTCCTTTAGCTATCTCCCAGACATGAGCCTGGTGAACGCTGACCACACCGGGGAGACTGCACACACTGTCCACTGAGACACAGACACAGCATCAGCACTGTACAACACCTTACCCTCCACCAGACATCTCTTCAGCCCGCAGTCTGAGTTAAACTACAAGAGAACACGGTTTAAATATCACATTTAATTCAATGCGTTACTGGCTGTTTCTTTATCATTCAACTCAGTAAAGTTTAATAGTAGCCAACTGAATCTATATAAAAACAGAAATGCTAAAAACGAATGCAAACAAACTGTAAAAATGATCTTCTGATGTTGTACATTACAAGTTAACTACAGGAAAATAAGGTTTAAACTTCAGATTTATTTAAATGTGTTTCTTGTTTCTTTGTCATTCAACAGATGTCGTGGAAGAGAGAGACCCGTGTGTTTACACCCTACACTGGAAAACACACTCTAGTTTCTCTAGTTAAACTGAGATCTGCTCACTGTTTTACTGTTTTTACGTGTTTTTACAGTGTTGCGTGTTGTAACTAATCACATGGGTCTGTTGAGCCTTTAGAGCCCCCTTCCTCAAATCTTACCCTGGAGGTCAATGTACTGCAGAGTTTAGCTCCAACCCTGGTTAAAGTCACCTGTCTGCCATTTCCATATGATCACAAAGACATTGATAGACACTGATTAGCATGCTCAGGTGTGTTTGATTAGGGTTAGCGCTAAACTCTGCAGGAAAGTGGATCTCGAGGTCCAGCTTTGAGGATCCCTGCTTTAGAGCAACAGATGACAAAACTGCAGTGTACTTCCAACATTAACAATAAACATCAGTCTGCATGCTAATAATATCATTGTGCATCCTTCATGTTTCTGTGGTGAATCAGACGGTGTGTGCCAGATTAATGTAAGCGTGTCCTAAATGCACTGTGCTATGTACTAAAGCAAAAGTACTCGATTAATGAAAGCTGCGACGGTTGAATTCACCAAGTGTCCATTATTCCACGCTTTGTTTTGTTGCGGGATGAAGTGCATCATCCTGACATTAACGGGAGCTTGTGGCCTAGTGGTCAGAGAGTTTGACTCCTCGAGCAAGACACATGATGCACACTGCTGTGTGTGTGTGTGAGTGTGTGTGTGGATGAGATAAATGCAGAGCACGTATTGTGAGTATGGGTCAGTTTCACTGTAGAAAGCTTCTCTAGAGACGTGAATGTGAACTCACAGACGGCGGTGAGCGGCAGGTCAGGAGGACTCATCTGCAGCAGGATCCCAGTCGTCTCTTTGACCAGAGGAGCAGCGGACGACATGATGATGACCACCATGACCAGCGTCAGACTGGGGTCCACGTAACACTGCCAGTTACACGGGCTCTCAGGGGCCAGGGGCCACACGCAGAACAGAGCCGAGGCCACCACCACCACCACTGAACCCAGCGCATCATTCAACACGTGCAGCAGCACGCCTGCGGAGAGAGAGAGAGACGTGACACACACACCTGCGGAGAGAGAGAGAGACATGACACACACCTGCGGAGAGAGAGAGAGACATGACACACACCCTGTGGAGAGAGAGGAGAGAGACGTGACACACACCTGTGGAGAGAGAGAGAGAGAGAGAGAGAGACATGACACACCACCTGTGGAGAGAGAGAGAGAGACGTGACACACACCTGTGGAGAGAGAGAGAGAGGACATGACACACACCCTGCGGAGAGAGAGAGAGAGAGACATGACACACACCTGCGGAGAGAGAGAGAGGAGAGAGACGTGACACACACCTGCGGAGAGAGAGAGAGACATGACACACACCTGCGGAGAGAGAGAGAGACATGAACACACTGCGGAGAGAGAGAGAGACATGACACACACCTGCGGAGAGAGAGAGACATGACACACCTGCGGAGAGAGAGAGACATGACACACACCTGCGGAGAGAGAGAGAGACATGACACACACCTGCGGAGAGAGAGAGAGACATGACACACACCTGCGGAGAGAGAGAGAGACATGACACACACCTGCGGAGAGAGAGAGAGACATGACACACACCTGCGGAGAGAGAGAGACATGACACACCTGCGGAGAGAGAGAGACATGACACACACCTGCGAGAGAGAGAGAGAGAGACGAGAATGACACACACCTGCGGAGAGAGAGAGAGACATGACACACCTGCGGAGAGAGAGAGACACGCTTACACACCTGCGGAGAGAGAGAGAGACGTGACACACACCTGCGAGAGAGAGAGAGAGACATGACACACACCTGGAGAGAGAGAGAGAGACGTGACACACACCTGAGAGAGAGAGAGAGAGAGAGAGAGAGAGACACTGACACACACCTGTGGAGAGAGAGAGAGAGACGTGACACACACCTGTGGAGAGAGAGAGAGAGACATGACACACACCTGCGGAGAGAGAGAGAGAGGAGACATGACACAACACCTGCGGAGAGAGAGAGAGAGCGAGACGTGACACACACCTGCGGAGAGAGAGAGAGACATGACACACCACCTGCGGAGAGAGAGAGAGACATGACACACACCTGCGGAGAGAGAGAGAGACATGACACACACCTGCGGAGAGAGAGAGACATGACACACCTGCGGAGGAGAGAGAGACATGACACACACCTGCGGAGAGAGAGAGAGACATGACACACACCTGCGGAGTAGAGAGAGAGACATGACACACACCTGCGGAGAGGAGAGAGAGACATGACACACACCTGCGGAGAGAGAGAGAGACATGACACACACCTGCGGAGAGAGAGAGACATGGCACACCTGCGGAGAGAGAGAGGACATGACACACACCTGCGGAGAGAGAGAGAGACATGACACACACCTGCGGAGAGAGAGAGAGACATGACACACACCTGCGGAGAGAGAGAGACACGCTTACACACCTGCGGAGAGAGAGAGATGACATTCACACACTCACACACACACACAGGCGTAACTATCGGTAAGCGGTTGCTTACGGGCCCGGACCAATCAGGGGCCCGCCCCGCGTTACTGGAAGATTTTGATTGACAGCCGGGTCCCCCTATCGCATTTTACTACTTTTAGTTTGATCGCATTTAATTTTTTGCGAATTGATTTGAATAGATAATGACAACAGCATATTTGACTGAAAATTAAATAAATGTTTGAAACGAACAATGATGAATTTGATGTAGTTTGTTTCTAATTGGAAACTGGGGAATCCCCGGGTGAACAAGGCATTGCGTGCAAAACAGTAAAAAAACGTTGAACTTGAGACAAACATGGAGTCGTCAAATTATAAACACAAAATTGGCTTTCAAAAGCGCAATTGAAAAGAGGAATTTAATAAATTAATTAATAAATTACCAAAAATCAGAAGGTTCTTTAAAAAGATGATGACACGGGGGGGAGATCGAGATTGAGATGGAGCAATGGGACAGAGTCGTCTCTCTGGACTTGCCATACTGTCAATTGAGAATGCTCCTGCGCGCATCTGTCCCTTAAGGATATGATCGACAACTGCGCACAGATGAAAGCCCGGAAAATGCAGCTATAATGTAAGTGAGCATCTTTTTTATGTATTTGGACCTACGCCTATGTGTATATAGCAGTGACAGTAACAGTAACAATGTGTTATTATGGTGCGCCCACACCCAGCAGTTTTTTTTTTTGTTTTTGGTGCGCGTAGCGTCAGCACGTGTGTAGTAGAGGGACCCGCCTCGATAATCCTGGCTTAAGGGCCCGGTGTTGGGCTTGTTACGCCACTGCTCCACACACCAGAACACACGACACACACACACACACGCACTCACACAGCACACACGAACACTCACGGACACACAACACTCACACACGCACACGCCACACACTCACTACACACACACAAGCACACACACACAGGACGCCACACACACACACCCACAGCAACACAACCACACACACACACACACGCGCGCACACACAAAGGCTAGCACACTCACACCACCACACTCACACACACTCTCTCGCACACACACACACACTCACCACACACACACACACTCACACACACACACTCACACACACTCACACTCACACACACTCTCTCACACACACCCACCTCACACCACTCACCCCGTATGTTCAGAGGAGGGCCCGTCGCTCCTGGTCTTCTTCTGCTGCAGGTCTGTGGATGGAGAAAGCAGACGTGTGGAGAGCGGTTTGGAGATCCATGACAACACACACAGGTCTGAGTGAGTCTCACACACCAGTCACGCTGTGTCTCCAGCAGAAGATCATTCAGATCATACTAAGTACAATCACGCGCTCAGAGACTTTAATAATCCGTGCAGATCGTCCCCCACCACAACACACACATCACAGAGACGTCTATTTACTGCCTATCTTCATCTGGAAGACATATTTTAGAGCAAGTAAAGAAAACCTGAGGAATAAATCGAATGGAACACAATGTGTCAATACAGTCTTAAACAACTTCCAACAGATCTCCATTACTTTTAATTAATTATAGAAAAGATATACTGAAATAACTTTTCACTGTAACTTCTGATCCCACTGTTCTTCATCGGCACTTTTGTCTTGTCTTCCAGTGCAAGTATCTAAAGATTCCTAATTCAAAGGGTTTTCTTTCCTCAGTGACAGATATTTGTTCCTGCTTTAATCATAAACATACTTTATTTTGATCAGTATGTAGACTTTATTTGTTCATTATGCATCTCCAGTAAATGTATCTTGATTTAGGCATGTTTAGATATTTGTGCTGGAAAACACGACCGAAACACTGAGGAAGATGCAGAGAATTCAACCTTTATCTGTGAAAGCTTGAGCCACAGAAACCTCAGCATTTAGGAGATGGATCTGTCTCAGTGAGGCATGTAGTTAAACAGCAAGCATGACGCGTTACAGGGTCAGCACCTGCGTCCTCCTCCGCCTCGCGCGACACAGGAGCGTCGTTCCGTCGCGTCGCGCGCACGCAGCAGCTGCAGTCCTGGAAGATGACGAGCCCGAGCACGTTCACCGCGAGCCCCAGCGAGCCCACGATCAGCACGAGCGGCGGGTCATCGATGGCCTGCGGCAGGGCGAGCCTCTTCAGTGACTCCATGGACACGGAGAAGCAGAGCGCGGCGAGGAACACGGCGTTGGCCAGCGCGCCCACCACCTCCGCGCGACCCATTCCGTACGTGAAGCGCCCCGAGCCCGCGCGCCGCGACACGCGCGCCGCCGTCAGCCCGACGCACAGCGACAGGATGTCCGACAGCATGTTGAAGGAGTCCGACACCAGCGCGATGGAGTTGCCCATGTACCCCGCCACGATCTCCGCCACGAAGAAGATGACGGTGATGACCAGCATCAGGATCAGGCGGCACGTCTTGCCGCTGTAGCGCCCCATGATCGCGTGCGTCTCCCTGACGCTCACCTGTCTGACTCACGATCATGAGGTGGCACTTCTCCACGCGCTGATGACGCGTCGCGTCGGATCGCTTCAGGTCTCCTCGTCATCTCTGAACACTCACCGAGCCGGTTCCGTGCTGCTGACCGAGTTAGTTTGGGGGGAGTTAGTTAGTTCCCTGCAGGTCAGCGCGGGGTCATGTGGATACAAGTCATAAACACGCTTCACTATCTCATGATTGTCAATATTAGTTTTTCCTCGTGTCCTCAAACAACTGTGAAATTAAAACTGTGCAAACACTTCATTTGTTTTAAAGCACTCGTGTTTTCTTTGGGTTGGTGCTGGTGAATCTAAACCCAGAGGATCACAGCTCAACAACACAACTACAGATAGATTACTAACGACACTACAAGTCTCCAGCTGCTTAATTACACGAAGAATGGTAGGATACATCAATAAATACAATTCAAATATTACTAATAAATAAATAGGTCTCACTTTATATGTGACCCTAGAACACAAAACCAGTCATAATGGTCAGTTTCTTAAATTGATATTTATCATCATTCACATAAATGTAAAACAAACACAAATCTGTATTTCAGATGTTTTCTTCCTGTAGTCTGAAAGAAGAGACGATATGGAGCAGAACACAGCAGAGCATGTGAAGCAGTGGTTGTGTGTTGGTTAGAGTGAGTGTGTGTGTGGGTGTGTGTCTGTGTGTGAGTGCGCGTGTGTGTGTGTGTGAGTCTGTGTGTGAGTGCGCGTGTGTGTGTGTGTATGTATGTGTGTGTGTGTGCGTGCGTGAGTCTGTGTGTGAGTGTGTGTGTTCAGAGCTCTGTTCTGCTGTATGTGATCAGGGTGGGATGACGGTCAGTGTAAGAGGAGATCTTTCGGTCAAACACAGAAGATGACCAGTGTCCCCCCGAGAGACAGATCCACACTCAGCTTTACTCCCGTCTGCTGGAGCACCGTGAGATCAGTGCAGTCAACACATCTGTTACTGTATTTACTAATCTTTGTTAGTTCATAAAAATACATCTGTCCATTGCTAGCTCATGTCAGCTCAGCTAAATGTGACTCTGGAGCACAAGACCAGTCTAAAGGGTCACTTTTTTGAAATTGAGATGTATACATCATCTGAAATCTGAGGGAGCAAAAAAATAAAATTATAATTGTGACTCATACAATGTATTGTTGTCTATTTCTACAAATATCCCTGTGCTACTGATGACTGCTTCTGTGCTGCAGGGACACATGTAATATTAATAAAAACAGCTTTGGACTTTAATCAGATATTACTAAATGCACAAAAGTTTACATTAAAATGAATGAATACTTCTGAAGTGTTTTGAAGTGAAGCTCATGGTAAAGTGTTACTGATTTCTTGAAATACTGGGAAGGAAGAAAAATTCCACTTTAGGCAATGATTTATTCTTCAAGTCAGACATCAAATATAACACAGTGAACCTCATGAATACAATAATGAACAGAAGCGGCTTCAATCAAACGACAGAGAGAAGAAGAAGAAACGCTCTTGCTGGTACTTCAGAAGCAAACACCGAAACACAAACGAGAGGAGTTTGAGAGGAATTAGCTCAGAGAAACCGTACAATAAAGTTCAGCAGAACTGAGGAGAAATAAAGACCCAAAGAATCCACAAAGTCTTGAAGAAATCACCAACACAAGAATAAGATTACTGCCACACTCCTCTCCAACAGAACACAGGAAGATAGTTTCTAACAGTGTAGAAATACAAGAGTAGAGTGATCTAATACACACTGTGTGTGAAGAAAAACAGATCGAGTGAACATGTGCTAAAGTCTGCTCCAACACAAACACCAGCTCTTCAGTCTGAAACCCTGAATCTGTGTGAACCTTTGTGAACCTGTGTGAATCTGTGTGAACTCTGTGTGAACTCTGTGTGAACCTGTGTGAATCTGTGAGAACCTGTGCGAACCTGTGTGAATCTGTGAGAACCTGTGTGAATCTGTGTGAACTCTGTGTGAACTCTGTGTGAACCTGTGTGAACCTGTGAGAACCTGTGCGAACCTGTGTGAATCTGTGTGAACCTGTGTGAACCTGTGAGAACCTGTGCGAACCTGTGTGAATCTGTGTGAACCTGTGAGAACCTGTGTGAACCTGTGTGAATCTGTGTGAACCTGTGTGAATCTGTGTGAATCTGTGTGAATCTGTGTGAACCTGTGAGAACCTGTGTGAATCTGTGTGAACCTGTGTGAACTCTGTGTGAACCTGTGAGAACCTCTGTGAATCTGTGTAACCCTGTGTGAATCTGTGTGAACCTGTGTGAATCTGTGTGAATCTGTGTGAACCTGTGTGAATCTGTGTGAACCTGTGTGAACCTGTGAGAACCTCTGTGAATCTGTGTGAACCTGTGTGAATCTGTGTGAACCTGTGAGAACCTGTGTGAATCTGTGTGAACCTGTGTGAATCTGTGTGAACCTGTGTGAACCTGTGTGAACCTGTGAGAACCTGTGTGAATCTGTGTGAACCTCTGTGAATCTGTGTGAATCTGTGTGAACCTGTGAGAACCTCTGTGAATCTGTGTGAACCTGTGTGAATCTGTGTGAACCTGTGTGAATCTGTGTGAACCTCTGTGTGAATCTGTGTGAACCTGTGTGAATCTGTGTGAACCTGTGTGAATCTGTGTGAATCTGTGAGAACCTGTGAGAACCTGTGTGAATCTGTGTGAACCTGTGAGAACCTGTGTGAACCTGTGTGAACCTGTGTGAATCTGTGAGAACCTGTGTGAACCTGTGTGAATCTGTGTGAATCTGTGAGAACCTGTGTGAATCTGTGTGAACCTGTGAGAACCTGTGTGAATCTGTGAGAACCTGTGTGAACCTGTGTGAATCTGTGTGAACCTGTGTGAATCTGTGTGAATCTGTGAGAACCTCTGTGTGAACCTGTGTGAACCTGTGTGTGAACCTGTGTGAACCTGTGTGAATCTGTGTGAACCTGTGTGAATCTGTGTGAATCTGTGAGAACCTGTGAGAACCTGTGTGAACCTGTGTGAATCTGTGAGAACCTGTGTGAATCTGTGTGAATCTGTGAGAACCTCTGTGTGAACCTGTGGTGAACCTGTGTGTGAACCTGTGTGAATCTGTGTGAACCTGTGTGAATCTGTGTGAATCTGTGAGAACCTGTGAGAACCTGTGTGACCCTGTGTGAATCTGTGTGAATCTGTGTGAATCTGTGAGAACCTCTGTGTGAACCTGTGTGAACCTGTGTGTGAACCTGTGTGAACCTGTGTGAATCTGTGTGAACCTGTGGAATCTGTGAGAACCTGTGAGAACCTGTGTGAACCTGTGTGAATCTGTGTGAATCTGTGAGAACCTGTGAGAACCTGTGTGAACCTGTGTGAACCTGTGTGAATCTGTGTGAACCTGTGAGAACCTGTGTGAACCTGTGTGAACCTGTGAGAACCTGTGTGAACCTGTGTGAATCTGTGAGACCTGTGAGAACCTGTGTGAACCTGTGTGAACCTGTGAGAACCTGTGTGATCCTCTGTGTGAACCTGTGTGAACCTGTGTGAACCTGTGTGAACCTGTGAGAACCTGTGTGAACCTGTGTGAACCTGTGAGAACCTGTGTGATCCTCTGTGTGAACCTGTGTGAACCTGTGTGAACCTGTGTGAATCTGTGTGAACCTGTGTGAACCTGTGTGAACCTGTGTGAACCTGTGAGAACCTGTGTGAACCTGTGTGAACCTGTGAGAACCTGTGTGAACCTGTGTGAATCTGTGTGAACCTGTGAGAACTGTGTGATCCTCTGTGTGAATCTGTGAGGTCACACGACTGAAACCACAGATGACTAACGGAGGATAGAGAAGGGATCACAACTCTCCTCAACATTTAAGGAAACAAACAGAGAAATCTACGTCATTTCATCAGGTGCATTCATTAACCCTTGGTCTCCCGGTGAAGATGGAGATCTTATGTATGGAGTTAGATTAGTGCAGAAGTCATGGATCCTTCATGATGTGTGTCTGTCTGCTGCTGGTGATGTGGTTTAGTGTCCGTTCTTCAGTTCAATGCTGTGCCTTACATTCTGTAATATCCAGATAAACACACAGAATTAGCTTTTCCCAAAAGAGTTTTCTAAAACTTGTGCAGCAATCAATCTATAGTCATCATCATAATATTCAGAGTTTTAGAAACATGTTGATAAACTTATTATTGAGCCAGTTCTGTTTGTTTATATGGATATCCAAAGAGAACTGAGAGCACAGACTTCTGAAGTACGGACAAAAACAACAGCATTAACAGCTGACCTCCATAAAGCAGTCTACACTTCTGGCACAAACAGAACTCCATACTTACAGAGGAAACATGTCAAACACGGGAAAGAAGCCATGAACATATGCATTTATGTCAAATAATCTGAACTGCCATCCGCTGATGTGCAGATGATCTGGTCGTTACGTGCCGTGTTTGTTTGTTTGTGCATCTGAAGCTCTCGTCCTGCTGTGCGTGTTCATTAGTGAATCTCTGACGTGAGAGAGATCAGGAGGCGTCTGACGGGACGTGCTCCTCGAAGCCCTCGCTCTCTCGCACCAGCGCTCGCTCCAGGATCACACGACCCTCCTTGTAGCGCTGGCTGTCCTCGGTGGCGAACTCGTAGATCCAGCCCAGCTTGCTGTTGCAGTTCTTACAGCTGACGTCTCGCACCATGTGTCTGCCGGTCAGCATCACACGGTCCTGCACCTCGCTGTACTGCAGATTCACCACCTGAGACACATCACAGACCCCAGCATCAGCACCAGACCCTCACCAGCACACTACACCTCCTGCGTTTCTGAGACGGTCTTACTGTGGTCAAGTGTTCCATATTCTTTTATAAAGTCTTCTTTTCAGTCAAATTCTTACATTTAATCCATGAATTACAATCATACGACATTTGGGCCGTTAGCAAGCAAATGAAATCAGCAACAACTAAATTCATCATCAAGTGATATTTAGATGTTTACACACTGTTTAATGAAGGACAGGAATGTATTTGACCTGCAGTTACATATGCATTACTACTGTTTTGATATATTAAACAAACGTGAATACTGATATTTATTTAATTAAAAGATCCATGTACATTTATTCTTTTTGCAGACACTTCTATGGTGAGGTGATCTGCCTCCAGCCGCACAAACACTGTGTGACTTCATCCTGATCTGAGCTGATCTCTGACTGGTGCGACTGGTTTCTGAGTGTGTGTGTGTGTGTGTGTGTAAGAGACGAGTGTGTCCTGAGGCTGTGGGACGTGTGTCCCTCGTGAGGGTGTATCACAGCTAAAGACACGGTCCTAAACCCCGAGCCCTGTCCCTCACCGCACCTGAGCCACAACACAACCTTCACCATTTCATCTCTGACACTGCAACAACACTAAAAGAGGGAAATAAACCATTGTCCATTATTTTACAATTAGTAATAAACACGCCACTAAATGGACACTGGCATACATCTGCACTATACACACTCCTGCACAGTGTTCAGTTCACACACACACACACACACACACACACACACCGAAGACACACACATCCTAACCGTATATCTGCTCTGAGCCAACTCTCATGTGCACAAGCACTTTATTATTAAACTAGAACATTTCTTACATTCCTACAATTTGACATTTCCACCTCATGTATCTCGTCTGCCTTGTTATATTTAATCCGCTCTTGATCTGATCCTGAATATACTTGATCTTCTGTATACGGTGTATGTGGAAGAACTTTAACCAGAGGCCTATTCATTGTGTAATATCTAAATGTTTTAAATAATGTTCAGTGAGATGTAAGCTCATTTAATCATTTATTATCCGTGCATGAGTTGTGCAGTAATGAGCTATGATTAATGTTGAGCTTTGACTTTACATCTCTATGATCTGCTCGTACAGAGTTGGTTTCTTGATGAAATCACACAGTGTATGCCCGGCCTTACATGAACCACTTTAAATGTGAAATGAAAGCATCCAGCAGGTGGCAGCAAACCACTGTTAATTAGTGAGTCATTGTGATTGAACTGAATCATTTAAACAGCTGATTCATTCAGGAACAAATCACGTCATGTTGTTGCAAAAACAGGCAATGTTTAGTCTAAAACATAAGTCTCTTAATATGAATTGTTGTTTATTGGAGTGTTGTATAAAATCAATATCACATTTGTAATCATGCTGGGTTAGGATGAGTATTTATAGAATATATAAACCGAGTCTTGTTTCCTGACTCCGCCCACCAGTCAATGACGTCATCTCCAGTGGTGCAGAGGTCATTGAGATTGACCCCGGGTTCAAATCTGCCTTTTGGCAAACTTTTGTTTGGCCTCTTCAAATACCAAATCACATCAGAAAAGCATTTATTTTCAATGAAAATTAAGGAAATAATCAGAAAGCTGAAAATACAGAATTTGGTAGGGTTAGAAAGAGGATAAGGTGTCATACATTTAATAATCTGAAATAAAATTAAAAATGTACACTCAAGTTATTGTATACTGTTTTATAATGTACTACAATACTGAGGAGCAGATAATTGCCACTATTTGCACTAAGTAGTATAAAAAGCAGAAACCCCTGGTATTTTAACAGTGTAAACAGAATCTATTTGTGCTTCCACGTATACATTTTCTGCCCCATATCTTGTATTCTGTGATCTTTCTAAATGTATTTTAATAAACTGAATCGTGCAGTGAAAGAATGAGTGCACTCTGTAGGGTGTTTAGTAATAAAGACCTAATCTCACATCGTTGAAAGAATAGTTTGTCTATCACGGATGATATAGACGTGTCACGCACCTTGTTGAAGAGGAAAGCTCGTCCGGTGGCTCCGGTGAAGCGTGTGGAGATCAGCTCGGAGCGGTTCGTCAGGATTGTGTCACAGTTAGCACAGGAGAAGAGACGCGTCCCGCCGATGTGATCCAAGAAGATACGGCCCATGATACACACACACACCTGAGAGAGAGAGAGAGAGAGAGAGAGACACACCTGTGAGAGAGAGAGACACACACACACACACACACACACACACACACACCTGAGAGAGAGAGAGAGAGAGAGAGAGAGAGAGAGAGAGAGAGAGAGACACACCTGTGAGAGACACACACACCTGTGAGAGAGACACACACACACACACACACACCTGAGAGAGAGAGAGACACCTGTGAGAGACACACAGACACACACACCTGTGAGAGAGAGAGAGAGAGAGACACACACACACACCTGTGAGAAAGACACTCACACAGTTGTCACCATCAAAATAAAAAATTAAATAAATAAAAAACCTCTTGAAATATGTCAGTGTGTGTTGGATGAGTCTAGTATATTACTGATGGTTTGTTCTGTTCAATCGCTGGATGGAAACGGTGCAGTATTCACGAATGTTTTCTGGGATATTCCAATTTGGAGCAGAAGTTTGATTTGTAACTGTAATTAAACCCAGTTAGTGACAGACACACATTCTCCTGCAGGACACCGGAGAGAGGAACACACAATCATTAACACGATCTCAAACTGAGTCTTAGACGAGAAACACTTCATCCAACAGATCTTTATTTACTTTACACAAAAACACCCTGTAATATCTTTTACTGTACCTTCTGATCACATAAAACACTGTTCTTCCTCAATATTTGTGTCATTCCAGTTTTAAATGTCTGAAGAGTTTTAAATCATTTGTAAAATAAGACAGAAATACTGAGGAAGAACATCTCTTCTGCAGTGATTGCAGGACTTTCTGTCTCGATTTAGGGCCTTCATTTGTGAAGATGCGAGTCTTTAAGGAGAAACATCAGCAGCTCCATCACTTCTCTTCCATTCAGAGGAAAACAACTAATAATGTGTCTGTTTATCTGTCGCACTGCATCACAATAACACACACAAACACACACACACTCTCTCTCTCTCTCTCTCTCTCTCTCTCACACACACACACACATACACACACACACACACACTCTCTTTCTCTCTCTCTCACACACACACACACACTCTTTCTCTCTCTCTCTCTCTCACACACACACACACACACACACACTCTCTCTCTCTCTCTCTCTCTCTCACACACACACACACACTCTCTCTCTCTCTCTCTCTCTCTCTCTTACACACACACACACACACTCTCTCTCTCTCTCTCTCTCTCTCTCTCTCACACACACACACACACACACTCTCTCTCTCTCTCTCTCTCTCTCTCTCTCTCTCTCTCTCTCACACACACACACACACACACATCTTGTAAAGCGCTCATGACAAATGAAGGTCGAATCGAAGCAAAGCTCGGTTAACCGGTCAGTATAAGATCAACTCTTACCAGTCGCTTCCGATCGACTGTTTGTTTATTTCTGTTCAGCTCGAGCTCGCGCTGCTGTGTTTTCTTCCTGCACTTCCTCCAGACTTTATATCAACATCCGGCCCGGTGACGTGCGCGAGGACGCCCGTGCGTGCTAGTGCAGGTGTCCTGACAACCATAGGTCCTTACGTTTTGTAAATACCACAGAGAGTTCTACATATCATCTGAATCTAATGTTTTGCTACATTTTTATTTATTTTTTTAAATCGAGGAATCAGAGTTTTAAATGTTTTCATTTCCGGTTAATAATCTCTGCTGTTACACTCACAGTCACGAACAGCTTGAATCATCTGGACTTTTTGAGTCAAATATTTTGGCAAAATTATTTAGAATTTTTATTTTATATTATTTCTTAACATATCAGACAATATCTGCCTTCATTTTGCATGCATCTTGTTTTTACTCTAGCTTATAAACTTTTTGTTGCTCTTTTTGTTGTGTTGTTTTTTATCCTCATTTGTAAGTCGCTTTGGATAACTTAAGCGTCTGCTAAATGAATAAATGTGAATGTAAACTTATCAAATTATGGCTTCGTTTCCTTACATGAATATAGAAATATTCAAATAAACACTTGTATGATGCAGTATTAGAATTAGAATTTAATTTGGGGTCCTGAAATACCCTGAACACTGCACAGAGGTTTAGATGACCATTGCTACAAAAAAAAAAAAAAAAAAAAAATTGAAACTATTTTGTTTTAATTTTCCCTTAATAATTATACAGTTACTGATGCTATGGACTGTGGGATTACTAACAGACTATTAAAAAAACCTCTCTAAAAAAACTGTCTCTAAACCTCTTTTCTCTTTATTAAAAGTTGATCTAGACAAGTACATGATAGAATCAAATGTTTTTAAAATCGCTCGTAAAGACCTGATCTCAAATGAACAAATGAAACGCGATTCGGAGTCCCGATCTGAATCAAAATGTTTTGCGGACTCCGAAGCCCCGATCAAATGATTCGTGAAACGCGATTCGGAGTCCCGATCTGAATCAAATGTTTTGCGGACTCCGAAAGCCCCGATCAAATGATTCGTGAAACGCGATTCAGAGTCCCGATCTGAATCAAATGTTTTGCGGACTCCGAAGCCCCGATCAAATGATTCGTGAAACGCGATTCAGAGTCCCGATCTGAATCAAATGTTTTGCGGACTCCGAAGCCCCGATCAATGATTCGTGAAACGCGATTCAGAGTCCCGATCTGAATCAAATGTTTTGCGGACTCCGAAGCCCCGATCAAATGATTCGTGAAACGCGATTTGGAGTCCCGATCTGAATCAAATGTTTTGCGGACTCCGAAGCCCCGATCAAATGATTCGTGAAACGCGATTCGGAGTCCCGATCTGAATCAAATGTTTTGCGGACTCCGAAGCCCCGATCAAATGATTCGTGAAACGCGATTCGGAGTCCCGATCTGAATCAAATGTTTTGGCGGACTCCGATAGCCTCGATCAAATGATTCGTGAAACGCGATTCAGAGTCCCGATCTGAATCAAATGTTTTGCGGACTCCGAAGCCCCGATCAAATGATTCGTGAAACGCGATTCGGAGTCCCGATCTGAATCAAATGTTTTGCTGACTCCGATAGCCCCGATCAAATGATTCGCGAAACGCGCTTCGGAGTCCCGATCTGAATCAAGTCTTTTGTGCTTTCCAGGTTTGCGTGGAAAAGTTGCGGAGACGTTAAATCACGCGTCAAACAAAAGTTTGTGGTGCAGAGCAGTACGTCGAGATGGTGACTTAAAGCTTATCGGCAACTATAGACATTAATCAAATTTATTAGTATTGTTAGATGTATCAAATCAAATGTTATACATTATACATTTAATGTAGCACATGGTAGCAGTTATGCTAACAGTCGAGCAGGTTAGTGAAGCGGTGTTTTTATACTTTTGCCATCACCCATTTATACTGCTCTCTTTCTGGCTTAAGTCACACTAAATTATCAAAGACATTTAAAGGTTATCAATAAAATCCACAAACAATGTAGGAAATACGAGCAGTTGAACAAATCTGTTGAACAAGCAGAATTCAAATTATTTTATAATGGTTTGTAGGTTATTTAACTTTGAATTGATGTTCTAAGTAACTGGTATATTATTGCATAAATGTGATAGTAACTTTCCAAATTAATGAGTTGTTTTTATTAAAGTGTTATGTTTAACACAAAATAATACATGTATTGTTGTTTGCTTTATGTTAATTAAGTGCTCTTGCTGAGCAGTGGCGTAGCCATGGGTGTGCTTGTGTCACCCACAGTGGCAGCTGCACACCTAAAAATAGATGCAGAATTATTTTTTATAGTCTCAATAAAAATGTTTACTAAACTTGGGCTATTGTTGTTTACTTAGAATATATTTTTTTTTTTGTTCGCGACTCGGTTGATTCAGATCGGCACTTCGGAGCATGTTCGCGACTCGGTTGATTCAGATCGGCACTTCGGAGCCTGTTCGCGACTCGGTTGATTCAGATCGGGACTTCGGAGCCTGTTCGCGACTCGGTTGATTCAGATCGGCACTTCGGAACATGTTCGCGACTCGGTTGATTCAGATCGGCACTTCGGAGCCTGTTCGCGACTCGGTTGATTCAGATCGGGACTTCGGAGCCTGTTCGCGACTCGGTTGATTCAGATCGGGACTTCGGAGAATGTTTGAGATTTTTTAAAATTCAGATCTGGACATCGAAGCAGGAAGTGTTTGGTCAAACAGTTAATTGGTGATAAATGAATATTTGGACTTGAGGCTTTTTTTTACCTGTCGATTCAGCATGTATACATGGACCCACACACAAAGGTGGACACACTCTAGACGGGTGCGCGCACAGCGTGTGAAGCCCAATACATGCGTCCCACAAATTGAGACTGTACGTGTCACGCATAATCAATGCTTGCTCAAAGAGAGTTGGTCGCTATATCTGGAGTCACCAACCCGTCGATCGCGGTCGACAAGTCGATCTTGGAAGCATTTTAAGTCGATCGCGAAGATTTTTCTAAATCTGAGAAAAAAAGTTGCGAGCCTCCGGTGCGAGCCTCCGCTGACTGCGCGCGCACCTCCCGAAACAGATGAAACATTTATACTTGACACAACTGTTTTAGACTGAAAACCAGACCATACAACTGATTAGACGCGGGTGCCGGTGTGATGAGATGTACTAATATCCGTATGTTCGGGGATGATTGTTTTAGGGCTGTAATTGATTGATTATTGAGGTAACAGGGATGGCAAGGTTCGCTGAAAAAACCCAAACCGTTCGGTTCACCACACAAGGTTCGGCACGCGCTTCAACTTAAATCTGACAAAGCATCTGTAATATCATCTGTAATATGGCTTGCTATAAATGGCACGTAATAAATGTTTCTGTTGATGCATGCGCATTCTGGCTTCCCAGACATTACAAAAACATCATTCACTCTTGTTCAACGAGAATGCTGTATATGAGCAGTAATTTATTCCGTCATCACCTGGGTGCTGATATCTGTGTTTAAACTAAACTCATTTAAGCTGTGTCAGTTTAAACATTTAAGAGCCAGAGGCAGCAAGTTCGCGCGCGCAGTGAGAAGATTTGTGCATGCGCTCATCCGAAGCGCGCAAACCTGCGCCTCGGCACGCGCGCAAATATAAGATCTATATTGAGCAACTACAATTCATTTTAATCCTATAAATATATATATAATTTATTTAAAGTGAATAAATTGTAATGAAAAATAAACAAAATGAAATAGCTAAAGTTCAAAATTATCGTATTGGAAGAAAATTATAACATTTAACACTAACTACATTTTGACACGACCTGCAAATTAACACGAGGAGTATGGTTGGACGGAAGCAGTGTGACAAAAATACTATCCCATAATTTTGCACAGTAATCTGACAATAAATGTGGCACACCCAGATTTTCATATGCACACCCAGAGTCTCTTTTCTGGCTACACTACTGTTGCTGAGTCATGGGAAAAATAAAGGAGCTGGAAAAAACACCTGCCAGTGACATCAGCATCATCTACACACATGCTAGTGACGTCAGCATCATCTACACACATGCTAGTGACGTCAGCATCATCTACACACCTGCTAGTGACATCAGCATCATCTACACACTTGCTAGTGACGTCAGCATCATCTACACACCAGCTAGTGACATCAGCATCATCTACTCACCTGCTAGTGACATCAGCATCATCTACACACTTATTAGTGACATCAGCATCATCTACACACATGCTAGTGACGTCAGCATCATCTACACACCTGCTAGTGACATCAGCTTCATCTACTCACCTGCTAGTGACATCAGCATCATCTACACACTTATTAGTGACATCAGCATCATCTACACACATGCTAGTGACGTCAGCATCATCTACACACTTAGTAGTGACATCAGCATCATCTACACACCTGCTAGTGACATCAGCATCATCTACTCACCTGCTAGTGACATCAGCATCATCTACACACTTATTAGTGACATCAGCATCATCTACACACATGCTAGTGACGTCAGCATCATCTACACACTTATTAGTGACATCAGCATCATCTACACACTTATTAGTGACATCAGCATCATCTACTCACCTGCTAGTGACATCAGCATCATCTACACACTTATTAGTGACATCAGCATCATCTACACACCTGCTAGTGACGTCAGCATCATCTACACATGCTAGTGACGTCAGCATCATCTACACACATGCCAGTGACGTCAGCATCATCTACACACCTGCTAGTGACGTCAGCTTCATCTACACACTTATTAGTGACATCAGCATCATCTACACACCTGCTAGTGACATCAGCATCATCTACACCTGCTAGTGACATCAGCATCATCTACACACCTGCTAGTGACATCAGCATCATCTACACACCTGCTAGTGACATCATCATCATCTACTCGCCTGCTAGTGACATCAGCATCGTCTACTCACCTGCTAGTGACATCAGCATCATCTACACACCTGCTAGTGACATCAGCATCATCTACACACCTGCTAGTGACATCATCATCATCTACACACCTGCTAGTGACGTCAGCATCATCTACACACATGCTAGTGACGTCAGCATCATCTACACACATGCCAGTGACGTCAGCATCATCTACACACCTGCTAGTGACGTCAGCTTCATCTACACACTTATTAGTGACATCAGCATCATCACACACTGCT
>JANHFF010000270.1:0-28045 GCA_024542945.1 allo-octoploid hybrid of Carassius auratus x Cyprinus carpio | reverse complement strand
TCTTCTTTTTTCTCAATTTTTTTTTTTTTACGTTTAAGTATTTTTTTTATTTCTTTATGTATTTCTTTATTTCTTTTCAACTCTATATGGAAGCATCTTCTAAACAATCCCAGCACCGCTCTATAATCCCAGCTGCCTTTTGTTTTGTGCTTATCAGTAAATCCATCTTGGCAAGAATAAAAGTGCCAGAGTCTTTTCCTGGCGTTAAAGCCCATCTAAAAGACTTCATTTAGTCGAGTTTATTTTGAGGTTTATTTGCGTGTGTTTGTGAAGTTTATAAAGCAATATAATACATCATTCCTGATGGCCATAAATTGACATCTAATTCTTCAAACTAAAAACAAATCTGTTATTGAATCTCTGACAGAGTGGGATGTTTATGGAGATGTGGATCACACAGCAGGTTCATGAAGTTGTGTAATGAGTTACCCGATGCTGCGCTCGAGACGTTTGCGTGTGGAAGAAAGGATGATTCCATAATGAAGATAATTAACTTCAGAGAGCCGCGTCTGGACCGCTGACTTGGCTTTTTTAGGGAAATGAAGAGGAGAATTCAATTATCGGAGTTTTCCCAATCGTGACTGCAGAAATAATTATCTCTGGTGTTTTTGTGCATATGTTAATTAGACCTTTAGAGTCAATAGGAGAACAATGTTGAGACACGGATCCGGTAAAGAGAGAAGGGTAGCGGCTAAACGAATACAATGAAGAAAAACGAGGCTACAGAGGCAGGATCTGGTGAATCTCGCTGGTCTGCGGTGAATCCGGGTCTCTGTCGAGCCGGAGGAGCTCTGATCTCTCACACATTCATCTCAATGACAGCTGCTTGGCTGGAGTCACCTGTGCTCACTACTGCTGCCAGACTCTTCTGAGCCAATCACACGAGCGCTGAGCGTCACGTGACCAACGGCACTCTGAAACGCCTACAGTAGAATAATGAAATATCGGCTAACTATCGGCTGGAACACACGGATATATACACACTACTGCTCTTCGTTTTCATATTTCATATTCATCAAAGAATCCTGAAAAGAAAAAAATAAATAAATCACAAAAACTTTGACAATACAAAATATGAATAGAAAAAAATAAAAAAAATAATTGAAATAAAATGTATATTAAAAATACATTTTCATTTTAGTTTAAGTTGAAATACTAAAATAACTAAAATTAAATAAAGTAAAATTGAAAACTTAAAGTTAGTAAAAAAAAAAATCTGTACACAATTTTAACTTAAAAAATATTCTAAACAAAAATTCTGAAAACTTCAAAATCTAAAATTATTAAACCTCAAAAAAATGACAAATTTTAACTGAAGTTATAATGAAAACAACAACAACAAAAAAAAAAAACATTAAAATAATATCTACTTCAAAATATTAACAATAATAAGTATCTAATATAATAATAACATGGACTGAAGTAATTGTTGGTGCAAAAAACAAACAAACATAATTTCTCCATTTCCTCCACAGAATGACAGCAGTGATGTCCGTCTTTACGCTCACTCTTCAGTTTATTTGTTAAAGATTTCTGGAAATTTTTCTGGAAGTTTCCATTTAATCACAGGAATGTACCCAGGGTTGCCAGATCTGCGTAACAAAACCAGCCCAATCACAGACAAAAAAGTAAAGTCCAGTCGAGTTCTTGGGGAAATCAGCTCAAAATAGCTCCGAAACCACGTTTCCACTCAAATCAGCGAACAAACAAACACAGCAACAGTATAAAAGCAGCCCAATTCTGCAGGAAAACCGTGGACTTGGCAACACTGAATATACTACATTATACTACACAATATATTACAAAAGACAACAGCTATTTCAAATTGTAATACTATTTCACAATATTACTGTTTTTTTCCAGTATTTTGATCAAATACATGCAGCAGAAGAGTCTTCTTTCAAAAACAGAAAAAAAATTCTTAATCTTGAGTGTGTGTGTGTGTGTGTGTGTGTGTGTGTGTGTGTGTGTGTGTGCTTGATCAGAGAGGCAGACGGTGCAGGAGCTGCAGTTTTATTGTACTGACGGACAGTCGGCAGCCCATCAGTCTTGTCTGTTGAATTCTGGGTAAATTGTGGGTGTAAATCATGTCTGAAGGCCGTTCAGAGCTGAATCTCCTCTTCTAAACTCACACCTTTTCTCCATTTCCTCCACAGAATGACAGCAGTGACAGTAACGCTGATGGCTGTCTTTACACTCACTCTCCAGTTTATCTGGTAAAGATTTCCAGGCTCACAACACAACATTCATTCACACAGTTTTCTTCAGTCAACGGCTGAGACGAGAGTCGTGATGAAGCTCCAAATCCTGCTCAAGCATTTGAGTCGCTTCAACGTACAACAACGTGATGGAAGCACTTATAAAAAAAACTCTAAAACTCAACGATTTAATGTTTAAGATGCAGTGAATATTATTATTGCAATTTTATAGATGTATTGTCAATTAATAATAATAATAATAATAATAATAATAATAATAATAATAATAATAATACTACATAATATTTTTCTTAAATATAAAATATGGCATTTTAATTTTGTATATTTATATTTATTTTATTATATTTATTTATATTTAGAATCTTTCTTTTGTTACAAAAAGTGATAATAATAATATTTTTCTTAAATATACAAATATGCCATTTTTATTTGATAGATTTATATTCATTTTATTATATTTATTTATATTTAATTTAATTTTATTTATATGTATTTTATTATATTTCTTTTGTTTCAAAAAAGTGATGATGCTGATAATATTATTAATTATTAATAATATTATTATTATCATTAAATAATCATATTGATACACTGCATAATTACAGCTCTCAAACCTTCAATATAAATCATGATTTTAAAGAAAGAGAGAAACTGGTTAAATGGACCGTCGAGAACAGCAGTGAGGAGAGGACCTGATAGAAGACAGTGCCTGTGATGAGGGTCCCAGGCTTGATTAAAGCTGAATGTGAGTGTGTGTGGAGCAGATCTGTTCAGACGAAGCGGATCTGCCGAGGAAATGAACGTTCATCAGCGAGATCTCTGTAACATCTGCACGACGTCAAGAACCAACAGCACATTACAGAGACGAGAGAGACGAATCAGCGCTGATCAGCGGCTTCAGAAACATCAGTGTGTGTGTGTGAACACACATCACCAAACCAAACACACACACGGGTCACAGATTCATCTTCATCTGTCTCTAATGTCATCACAACCAAACCAACCATCACTAACTCACCAACCACCGGCCTCAAACTCTGCTTCATACGTGTGTGTGTGTGTGTGTGTGTGTGTGAGAGAGAGTGTGTGTGTGTGTGTGTGTGTGTCTGTTTTTCTGTCTGTGTGTGTGTGTGTGTGTGTGTGTGTGTGTGTGAGTGTGTGTGTGTGTGAGAGTGTGTGTGTGTTTGTGTGTGTGTGTGTGTGTGTGTGTCTCTGTTTGTCTGTGTGTGTGTGTGTGTGTTTGTGTGTGTGTGTTATGTGTGTATGTGCGTGTGTGAGAGTGTGTTGTGCGTGTGTGTGTGTGTGTGTGTGTGTGTTGTGAGTGTGTGTGTGTGTGTGTGTGAGAGTGTGTGTGTGTTTGTGTGTGGTGTGTGTGTGTGTGTGTGTGTCTCTGTTTGTCTGTGGTGTGTGTGTGTGTGTGTGTGTGTGTGTGTGTGGTGTGTGAGTGTGTGTGTGTGTGTGTGTGTGAGAGTGTGTGTGTGTTTTGTGTGTGTGTGTGTGTGTGTGTGTCTCTGTTTGTCTGTGTGTGTGTGTGTGTGTGTGTGTGTGTGTGAGTGTGTGTGTGTGTGTGTATGTGTGTGTGTGAGAGTGTGTGTTGTGTGGTGTGTGTGTGTGTATGTGTGTGTGTGCGTGTGTGAGAGTGTGTGTGTGTGTGTGCGTGTGTGAGAGGTGTGTGTGTGGTGTGTGTGTGTGTGTGTGTGTTTGTGTTGTGTGTTGTGTGTGTGTGTGTGCGTGTGTGAGAGTGTGTGTGTGTGTGTGAAAGAGAGAGTGTGTGTGTGTGTGTGTGTGTGTGTGTGTGTGTGTGTGAGTCTCTGTGTGTGTGTGTGTGTGTGTGTGTGTGTCTGTTTTTCTGTCTGTGTGTGTGTGTGTGTGTGTGTGTGTGTGTGTGTGTGTGTGTGTGTCTGTGTGTGTGTGTGTGTGTGTGTGTGTGTGTGTGTGTGTGTGTGTGCGTTGATCTTACTTTGAGGTTGCAGGAACAAAATCAGTGGAACATTTTCCCTCCAGAGACCTGCACAAAAACACAGACATTCATGAGAAACTGCACACAACCAGCCACGAATAAACACATTCAGTGAGTTTGTAAAATGTATGCAAGGGAGTATATTTTTGTGCATGTATGTATCTATCATTCACTGGCATTCAAAAGTTTTAACTAATATATATATTTAAATATTTTTGAAAGAGTCTCTTCTGCTCACCAGTGCTGCATTTATTTGATCATAAATACAGTAAAACAGTGAAATATTATTACAGTTTAAAACAGCTGTTTTCTCTGTGAATCTCTGTTAAAGTGTAATGTATTTCTGTGATGCGCAGCTGTATTTTCAGCATCATTACTCCAGTCTTCAGTGTCACATGATCTTCAGAAATCATTCTAATATGATCTGCTGCTCAAGAAACATTTCTGATTATTATCAATGTTGGAAACTGTGATACATGTTATTTTTTCAGGATTCACAGATGAACAGAAAGTTCAGAAGAACAGCATTTATTTAAAATAGAAATCTTTTATCACATTATAAATGTCTTTACTCATGCATCTGTTGGTCACTGATCTCTTGTCATACGAACACGCTCGTGTTTGAAAACGATGACACGGTCTTGATTTTTAAGTCAACCATTTCTTTAATAACTGATAAAGCACTCAGATATACCGTGTAATTGTTATGATATTTCTTCTGTATCTTGTAGAAATAAAAAGGTGCATAATGACAACTCATTTGAATTTCATTTGGCAGCAGTTGTATTGAAAAGCGACTCTGACATTTTAGGATAATTGTGCCGTAACACTGTTATTTTTCATTAGAAGTGTTGATTATATGCTTGGAGGAACACAAAATGTGATCATCAAACCTCAAAACGTATAAATTTAGGATTAATGGAGGCACGTTTCTGACTGGATAGAAGTGACACCGTCAGATCTGTGTGTGAGCTGCTTCTTATTTATATATATATATATATATATATATATATATATATATATATATATATATATATATATATATATATATATATATATATTAGGCATTTTAGGGTGTTTTGATATAAGGTTCCAGAATCAAACAAAAGATAACATTGCAAATAAATACAGATTCAAATTTCTTTTTCCTCAGCCAAACCCTTTAGTTCCCAACATGGAGAAACCCAACTGTATAAAGTAGGGCTGTCATTCAATTAAAGTATTTAATCACGATTAATCACATGAGTGTCATGAGTTAACTTGAAATAAATCGCAACTTAATTGCACATTTTTATCTGTTCTAAACGTTCCCTTTTCAATTAAATAAATAATTTTCAAGTTTTTAATACTCTAATCAGCATGAGCATGAACAAATATGGTTCTTTATGCAAATGTATATTTATTATTAGTGAAACCATACTCAACATAGAGCATAAAGAATTCAGAAACAGGTTTTCAAAAACAAAATGTTTTTTTAAAACAATTTTTAAGAAATTGAATCCAAAGTCATAAGTGTCAGTTATATTATTTAAACAATTATTATCAATTAATTATTCTATTAATTAAATAACATTTTATTCCTAATGCATTATCTTCTCATCACTCTACCAGTTCACATTTACAACTGCGTGTTCGCTGCATAGAAACATGGGTAGATGTTCACTTTGGTCTGAACAGAAACAGCAGATGCATTATCTGCCAGCAGATGGCGCTGTCTGAACAGCAGAAATACAGCAGTTTCTCTGACTGTAAAAAGAACAGCGTAGCAGCTGACTTGGAAACGTCCACCGCTCATATTTATTCAATAAAATCATCACCTTTTGAAGTATAATCGTCACATTAAGCCATATCGCAATTCTTGTCTTTTCCTCCCAATATTTGAGACCTTTTGAACTTTCTTGTAACATTTCAGACTTTTGTATGGCCTTAAATATGATACAACTAAATTTAGACCTCTTAAGACTTTTTATGGACCCGCGGAAACCCTGAAACAGAAAATTTGTGCTGTATTAATTATGCGTTAATACAATTAGTGCCGTTAAAATGAATTTGCATTGATGCATTATTAATGCGTTCATTTTGACAGCCCTAGCATAAAGTAAAAAAAAAAAAAAGATAGCAAATAAGTTAAAATAAACAAATATATATATGTGTGTGTGTGTGTGTGTGTGTGTGTGTGTGTGTGTGTGTTTGCAAGGCTGAAATACATTTTTTTTTACATTGTATTTAAAAAAAAATATCTTCACTTAACCAACAATTTAAGAAAGAAAAGTCCCTCCCCCCAAAAAAATGTCATTACAGTATGTTACAATTTTACTCACACTCCAGCTGTTTGAAAACTTTAGGGTTCTATTTATTTTCAAATCAACTGTCAAACTCCATAACTGTCCGCTACTGAAGAACTGTGTGTTTTATCAGAATGCTGCTGTTTGACAAATGGGTTTCAAAAGCATGCCTAATAAAGCCTGAAGTGGTCCTATGAATAGCAGTCAGGATAGCAACACCCTAGCAACCACTCAAGCTATCAGCTCACACGTGTTGTTCATACAATGTACAAGTCTAGTTTCTGTCTGAGGTTTCCCTCGTGAAAAAGAAGTGCACTTGTATTTAATGTACATGCGAAGTATACCTCTGATCTTAAACGTATATTAAACATGGTACTTTACGATAATAATATAGCCTAATATTAATTAAATAAAACGCCACTTAAGTGTACTTTAAGAGAATACACTTTCATGACTCAAATCCACTAATAATGACAAATTAAAAGTTACATTTAAATCAGTGGTTCAACCAGAGTTTTCTGCAGCTACAAGAATAATTTTTGTGTGCAAAGAAAACAAACAATTTCATCTCTTACTGTAGCTTCCTAAAATTCTCGTGGCTTCAGAACCACTGATGTCTTCCTACCTTTCTGGCCTTGGATGTGGTAGTCTACGCAGGGTCAGAAAGCTCCCGGATTTCATCTAAAATATCTTAATTTGTGTTCTGAAGATGAACGGAGGTCTTATGGGTTTGGAACGACATTGGGGTGGGGAATTAATGCCAGAATTTTCATTTTTGGGTGAACTAACCCTTTCAACGCATTATTCCATAACAGATGCTCTTGTTCAAGTGTGCTGAAGTGCACTTGTTTCGGTTTGTGATGGTGGCGTGTTGTCTGATCTGAAGCTGTATTTACTGCTGGATCTGTTCATTATTTTGTAGATTTTTTGTGTCTGAGAGAAGTTCATTTGCAAACAGGAGGCATTTGACTTTCTCTCTCATTTCGGCTTTAATTTGGGCCCCTTCACAGTGAAATTAACCCCTCTTCATTTCCCATCACTGTCAAGAGCGGGTCGCCACGGAAACGGTTACCGTGGCAACAAAGGGAGGCGGCGACCGTCGATCCTCCTCCTCTGAGCTCTGGATGAGGGGCTCGTTACAAAAATGGGCTCAGCCATGTTGAATTAGCACTAATTAGGATAATTACGCTCAGTCTCTCTCTGCTGGGCAGAATGGCTTCCGTATAGAGTGGATGAATAAATTAGACAGAGAGCCACGGCGCTGAGGCGTTTCACAATCATACGGTATTGTGGGCGATGCCGGCGGCTCCTGACCGAGAAGCCCAGAGTTGTGCGTTCATGCCGGACGAGCGTTACAAATCACGGCTGTTTTAATGTGTTCTGCTGCGACGCTTCCAGTAAACAAAGAACACGCTGATGTTCCAGAAGAGCTGGAGGAGCTCCAGAGATGCTCTCAGAGCTTTGGCACACTAACACCTTTAGCTGCGGGCTGGATTCATCCAAATGTTCTCTCTCTCTCTCTCTGTGTGTGTGTGTGTGTGTGTGTTTGTTCCACATCAAGTTTTACAGTCGTTTTATGTTCTTCGAGTCATACTGATGTGGAAGACGGAGCGGAAGACAGCAATGATGCAACAACTACAACCATATTTACTCCCTAAATTTTCTTTATAAAAAATATACATTTAATGGCGAAAGACTATAAAGATTGCTGTAGTAGAAGCCTGGGAACTGGTTACGAGGAAGGTTGATTGCTAGCAATATACGGTGAAAAACTAACAGAGCAAGTTATGGATGAACATTAAAATAACGTTTGCTCAAAGTTATCTGGTCTTTAATAATGTAACGAAGCCCGTTTCCACCACTGAATATATATATATATATATATATATATATATATATATATATATATATATATAAAAAGGTTCTTGGAACTTTCTATCTCACAATTGATTCATTATGAGGGGAAGCCAATGGTCCTCATGAGGAAACCAGAGTCATAAATGTACTAAACAGCCTCCTAACGAACATTTAAAACCGCAGCCTGAATATCATTAGCTCGAGATAAAACAACAGAAGACCCAACATAAAACAAAGAAATGTGTGTGTGTGTGTGTGTGTGTGTGTGTGTGTGTGTGTGTGTGTGTGTGTTTCTTCTGCCTCAGTGCTTCCAGAGATCTTCAGCCAGCGGGAAACAGACACAGAAAAACATTGACCAAGCGGTCAAAAACTGAGCGTCTGTAAACGGAGGAGACCCGGCCATCGCTGCTGTGCAAACCAGATATTAACAGTGATAATGATGTTTGGATAAGCAGATTGGATGAGCAGCGAAGGTAAACGTCTTCAGGAACACACACACACACACACACACACGGCTCTGCCTGGGGTTTCAGGGCATCAGATGCAGGAAAAGCGAGGAATTAAGGAAGGATTTAATGCGCAGTAAAACACAGCTGAGAGCAAACAGCTTCAGTTTAATCAAGCTGCACTAATTATCTACAAATTATTATTGAACAATAATGTGATTAAGCTAACAGTAACTCTGAAGGGTCCGGTTTCCATCAGACATTAGTCATTATGCCCATAATTCAGTTTTGTCTGTGTGTCGACAGTTAAATGTCTCATGAAATACATCCGGTGAAGTTGTTTTCGTATAACGTCCCACTGAAGGTTATGACTAAACTTTTATGCTTACTTTTAAATAAAAATTCTGTGATTTTGTATGATTGTACATATTTATTGAATTCACCTTCAGTTCGCCAAAACACTAAATAGTTATGTTTTCAGGTCGTCAGGATCATAAGACAAGAGAAGACGAGGGAATCCACTGAATTCACAGCAGCCGACATTGCATCTACTTTCATTTAATGAAGAATGGACTTTGCAATCTTTAAAAAAGTATGTTTAATAAACTCTCATCCGTCATGTGACAACATCAATTGCATTCAACCCACACAGCAAAAATATATATTTTCAAACATGTTTTTCTTTATATTTCAAAATATACACAAAGCCAAAAATATATTCGCTAAAGTATATTTCAAAATATATTTAAATAAATGTATTTTCTACCATTTTTTTGTATATATCTGAAAATATATTTAAATAATATAAATGTATTTTTTGTAAGCATTTAAGAATATATTTGCCCTCCATATATTTCAATGCATATATTTTATATGTATGTACATATAAATACATTAAAAATCATCTGTTAAATGTAAATAATAATAATAATAATAATAATAATAATAAATGTAGTTTTTCTCTCTAGTAGGCTATTCCTTTAACATTTGCTACTGTAAGATTGCAAATGTATTTTCTTGCCCCTTTAATATATATATATATATATATATATATATATATATATATATATATATATATATATATATATATATATATATAATATTTTTTTTTTCTTTTTTTTTGCTGTTTGTCCATGAATTGTCTACCGTGGCCTCATGAGATAGTAAAGTGGTCCATTGGTACTTTTTACCTGCTTTTTAATAAATACTGCAAATTTGGACATCCTTCTGATTTCACCTACTGTTCTCATATTCAGACTTCTTTGCAGTACTACACTGTTTCGTCTAGCGCCTGGTTAAAAATGATTGTGAATAAGAAGCAGTGTGTGCAAAAGTAGCGCGGCTATCTGGTGAATTCAGCCGAACACTCTTCAGGAGTAAAGGTTTCACACAATCTGGCTTCTTCAGCTGCTGCGGCTGCGTCTGTACGCCGAGATACGCGTCTGTTTCTCTGAAGAGAGAGCTGGAGGTTTACCCACAATTCCCAGAGTGACAGTGACGTATCGCCCCGAAAACACTCGCATCGATCCGAGTTCAGTCCGTTCGGAGACTAATTCTTCACGTCCGAGCCTCGATGCGACGTGAGGCTCAGGTAAACACTTCTCCTTCAGCGCAGACTGTAAATGAAGAAGTGATGTAGAGCTTTAAGAGCTCCAGACGGATGGACGGAGCGAGCGAAAGCGCTTCTATCAGCTCTTTTTCTCTGTCACAGAGCTCCAGTTCGCTCGGACCAGAACGCTGCGCAGCTCCTGACACCTGAGATCTGCCCATCGGTGGAGGCCATTTATCACTTTAATAAGAGGTGTCACGTTTGTGAAAGGACTCTGGCCGTGTTTCCCGCGTCTCAGAGCTGCTATCTGCGCACAATGAGCCTCTAATGGGGTTTGTGTGAAAGCGTTTAGCTCTCAGCGCTGGAGGTGCCCAGAACCGCTTCACTTTGAGGACAATAATTTCGGCTTCCAGATGCCTTTGATAACAAACGGCAATATTACGCGTCGGACTTTGCTGAGTTGAATTGTCCATATCCTGTAATATGTATTCATGAGCTCAAGTTTAGAAGCGAGAGAAATGCTTTTACACTCACTTCTTTAATAGCAGCTGGACGGCGTGAAGCACATCACTAGCGTTCGCCGAGGACCGACCGAGTCTTTGTTTAACAGTGACACTGTAATTCACACACATCCACTGCAAGAGTAGAAGTCCAATCAAACTGTTATTGAATAATAGCGGCCCATGTGTGCACCGCAGACCTCTGGAATATGAGCAGGTCGGCTGGAGTTGAACTTTTAGCTTCAATAGTAAAGCACCGCAGCTGAAATGTTCCCAAGTCCAGAAACGTAGCAAGGAGATCTGTAGAATATTCCACGTGACATCAGTGGTTCATCCGCTGGACGTATGTTGTTCTGTGTCAACTGCGTCACGTTTTCCGTTCAGATCCTATCACAACAACAGGAAACGGATCCGGCGTGACGCAGCTGACACAGAACAGCATACGTCCCGCCGATATTCTCCAAAATGGCACCAGGATGATGCGGAGGAGACAAACTGTTGAATAAATTCGTTATTTTTTTTTTTCTTTTGCACACAAAAAGTATTCTTGTAGCTTCGTATAATTGCGGATGAACCGCTGACGTCACGTGGATTAAATCACAGATCTCCTTGCTAGGTTTCTGGACCTGGGAACATTTCAGTTGTGTTGCTGTCTATGCAGAGTCAGACGGCTCCAGATCCCATCGAAAATATCTTATTTGTGTTCTGAAGATGAACGAAGGTCCTACGGGTTTGAAACGACATGAGGGTGAGTAATTAATGACAGAATTTTCATTTTTGGGTGAACTATCCCTTTAATTCTTACCCCATAGGCACTTCTCTTATTTTAAGTGCAAACTCAACTTAGATTATAAAAAAATAAATAAAAAATGTCGATGGATAAGAAAAAGAATCTAAAGTCCTTGCATCCAGCCATCCATCCAAGTGCCTGTTCTCTGTCAGGAGCCGATCCATCACACTGAATATACGTCTCATATCAGTCATGCGGCTCTGATTCTCAGGTGAATGTGTTTTGTAAGCAGTGTATGGAGCAGACGCAGTCATTTAACCCTCAGTGTGAGCTGAACGAAGACTCACGCTCGCTTATTCAAAGAAACAAATCCAACATTGCAACATGGCCTAGTGCGATTATGAAATAATGAAGTGTGATATATATATATATGTGTGTGTGTGTGTGTGTGTGTGTGTGTGTGTTTCAGAGAGGCAGGGCAGTGAACACGTGTTTCTGTAAGGATGAAATGATCCGAGCCTTTAGCACTCATGAACTGAGTCAGCGATGTGGACGGATGCGAGACTCTTTCACTCCAGAGGAAGCTTTTGAGGGCCTTTCTGAGTTTACATGCTATTGCTAAATCAAAAAAAGGACACAATATTTCTCTTTTCAAGTAACAATGAATTATTTATAAAATTCAGAACGTCAGTAATCGGAGTCTAGTTTGACCGAAGCGAGTGTGAAAGCAGCGTCGCTCACAGACACTATTAGAGTTATCTGAGGAGTGATGACTGCAGGCCACCCCAAACACACCGCATTCACTTCATCTGCCTGACAAGATCTCTCACAAGAGATTACAGCAGTGTGTGTGTGTGTGTGTGAGAATCAGTGTTAATATTCCCTTCAGCAGCCGCTCCGGGGAACAGTGACGGATTAAATGAGGGTCAAGCAGTGTGTCTCACTGTGACACTAACAGCATCACTGCTAGAAAAACTTGTTAAGACAGTAAACGATCACTCGACAAAGACTCGACTGGATGTTTTGCAACAGTTTGAAGTCTGACAAAGATTTGAAGGTTAAGGCCTTGTGCACCCTTGTGAAAAAAGTAGCACACTTTAAAAAAAAAAAAGAGTATTACTTACTAATGCTTTGTTAATATGATATATTAGTGAAGCACTAGCCAAATACTTTAAAATAATATACTCAATAAAAAATAATAATAATAATAATAATAATAATAATTTACTGTGCACTGTGTAAGTGTGCACTGAATGCAATGTTTTCAGACACTTTCTTGCATGATAATTGCTATTAAATGAAAATGTTTTATAGATTAACAATATATGAAATGCACTTAGCTGAACTTTAGAGTAGGACTTAAGTACAGCTTCATATGTAATTTCAAAATGCTATTGTGATATTGAAATATGATTAAAGTACTGCTGAATGTACTGCCAAGCATTTATGACTAAAATACACTTTAATGCCATTTCTGTTGAAACTTATTTGTCATGTATGGAAATATATTTGTAAATTCAGTACATTTAAAATATAATAACTTTAATTGTAATGCATCGGAATAAACATACTTTTTATAAACATAACAAAAGATTATTAAACAATGATTTAAAATGAACTTTAAAGTAAACCGTTAAATTTGACATTCTTTCAAAAGTCACTTTTTAAAAGTGTACTTAAGTGTGTTTTAGAAACACAGTGATGAAAGTGTCTCTCTTTAAGACACTTAAGTGGCCTTTTATTTCATTAGCATTATAATACCTGCAAGTAGAGTTTTTCTTTAAATATACTTAATATATAATACTTATTAATAAATTTAAAGTACACTAAAAGTATACATACAGTTCACTTAAGTGCACTTTGTCACAGGGGAAGATGTTGCTAGGTAGTTCATGGACACACACACACAGACAGATTTCTGGTAAAATGATCAAGTGTTTGAGAGAAGAATGACGCGCTCCTCTGTGATGTTTCATTATTCTTCCTCAATTGAAAATAATTAACACAATAACCCTCATCCATCATTTTTAATAGTGTGGATGTAAAAACTGAATCTCATTTTCTGAACCCTTGACATCCTGCAGCCATTTAGCAAATGATCCAGGAAGCTAAAATGCAATCAGAGCAATGATCAAACAATCATCTGAAGTGTAATTAATTAAACACGCCGATGAAGTCGTCTTGAACATCTGCTTTCGTGTCGTAATCGGGGCGAATGCAGTCCCTCGTCTGCACAAGTGCAGTAATGAATGTCAGTGATTTACACAGATCTTCAGAGGAACGACGAGCTCTCGACACGGCGAGTGTCTGTTCAGTTCAGGAAGACTCCAAACTCTCCTTCAGTCACTGTTATCTGAGCCCAATGTGTGTGGATAATGTGAACAATGTCATGATCGTTTATATATGTATTTATTTTTTGCTATTTTTACTAAAAATCAAGACAAACTTACTTAGGTAGCCAAATTCTATAATATCATTTTTTAGATAATGCATGTCTTCGGTCAAACGGATTCACTTTCCCCAGTTGTTTCATCTATTTATTTGATTCACGCTTGAAACTAAACAATCTGTCAATACACTGAACAAATTTGGAGGATTTACTTGAAAAAATAATAATAATACAAATTTTTACTTAGTAATTGCTAGTAAGAAATGGCAAGCGACACTGAATTGAAAGTGAAGTAGATTTTGAAGTAGAAAGACTGAAATTTTATTCTCCTGTAATACATATTCCACTAATCTTTATTTACAACTTTTTTTGTAATAACATGAACTGAAATTGCTGATAAAGATTGTTAATTTTACACAGTTTTGCTTCTCATGTAATTCCAAGGAAGTTTAGGCATTTCTACTAGAAAATATAAAAACACTGATATAAATACTCCATGTGCATAAAATTGACAGTTGCACTGGAGGAGAAGTTTATTATTTATTTATTTTTTTATTTTATTTTTTTTAAATAATAATTTGGGTCTGTATCTCACACAAAGTTTGCAGTAGACAATGAGACAGTGAAACTTGTTCAAATTAAATGTAAGCTGGCAAATAGTAATTAACAGTTTTTAAAAAAAAAAAATGGTCTTGGATTTACTTTGAAACCATTTTCCAGTTAGAAATGGCTAATGGCTTTCAAAAATAATTACCAAGAAATGCAAGTTATTTGAAATAAACATGAAAAACACTTTTTTTTTTTTTTTTTAGGTGAAATATGCTCAAATAATATATATATTTTTGTTTTGTTTACAACTTTGAAAAGTCATTTTTACAGTGTTGTTTCACTACAGTAGGACTAATTATTACAGTTTTCTGTGATACGTGTTATAAGCAAATGTAAATGAAAAGTTTCCTGCATTTATTGATTGTTGATAATTGATCAAACACAAGTTTGATCATTTACAGCTGATTTAACGTCTAAATAACATTATTACATGCACATACATGATTTTGGCAGATGCTTTTATCCAAAACAACTCGCATTGCATTTAAGTTTAGATTTGATCAGCTCATGCTTTCCCTGGGATTTGAACCCATGACCTTGGTGTTGCAAGCAATTACAGGAAATTATCCATTTAATCTTCATAAATCACACTATTTCCGCACACAATAAAAGTATCTGTGTCAGAGATATTGGTCGTGTGACTGCAGCACTTGAAAATGAAATCTCATCGTCAATCCGCACGTGTCCGCTTCTGTCCCAGACCTGAATGATCCACATCTGAGGTTAAGGACGGTGAGCATTTTTCTTTGAATATTTTGATGACTAAATGGACCACATTTGAATCAGTCAGGCCCACATCTCTTATTAACAGAAATTAATGATGCATTTGCCAAAAGTCACTTTGCAGGAATAAATAATGTGCTTCAAGTGAAGGAGAACTGAAAAGTGTGTTTCTGCAGTATTTCAGCAGTGATTCGATGTTCACAGCGGTGAATATTCTCCCTCTGACGGAACCGGAGCCGTAATTCCCCTAATTACATCTGAACACATCAACTCCATCATTAATCAAACTCCACATCGCATCCCTGAACCCTGCCAGCTCATTAAATTAACCATATTATTACAAATTATGATTGGGATTATACAGCCTCCCACACTGTTGCTAAAGACGAGAGTTTATGGCAACAAGCTTCTCGTTTCTTCTCGTTTGGGTTCAACAGGACACCAGAAAACGGTTTAGCACTCGCTCGCTCGGATGACGGACAGCGTCTAATTTCACTTTCCGCTGCTTTGTTTCACTTACGTCATAAACGCTAAGTTATTTTGTTGCCACCACTGCTGCAGCAGTAACTACATGCGGTATCCCACAATGCACTGCGCTTGACATTTGGTTTCCAGTGACGGATGAAATGGAAGTGAAATCAGCTGCGGCAAGCGACCCTAAAACTGACCCTCGCTCGTGAGGAACCGTGACAAACTCACACCGTGGATCTTTGAAGGCTTTTAGAGAGTATTTTTAGCCAGCGTTCAAATATCAGATGCTGCGTGAACAATGTAATTAAATCTGTTGGTGGTTTGGGGGACTGTACAGTCTTGGAGAAAACAGTGGTGGGCGGCTTCATTTTGACAGAAATCTGAATGAAACGCGACCGCCGTGTCTCTCAGAAGCCGAGGCTCTTTTGAAAGCGCTGCCAGCTTCATTCATCCTTCCCAAATAAATACGGCCTTCAACACAATCAATTATTGGTAATTATGTTCCGCTAAAGCGCTTCCAGTCTTTGTCTCGATCGGTGGCTTTGCTCGCGTCCGTGTCGCCAGCTGCTCTGTTCTTCACCACAAATAAAAGGTGTTTGTCTTCCGCAGGAACGCACACAGAAGAAAGGCAGCAGTGTTTTAATAAGCTTCTGTTTGTACACACGAGCGTCAATTCATGCAAATCCTGCTCCGCATGCTACTCTTTGTGATTTGAGTTTTTAGAAAATTAGTCTTTCTGGCAGCATGCTAAAAAGACCAGACTAAAATAAATAAATAAAATATCTGCTGCTTTCATAAGTATTAAATGCACACAGATTAATATTTACTGGAGTATTTTTTTTTTCTACGACTGAGTTTGATGTTAGCATGATGTTAAGCTAATGACATGATACTCTAGAATAAAAATATGTAAAATATCTATCTATCTTTTTTAATCTAGCTATTTTCTGTTGTTTAGTAAAAGAGAATTTGCAGTACACTTTGGAACTGAAGTACTAGTTAGTTAGTCACGAGACATTTAACAGACACTGTGAGAGAAAAACAATCTCACTCCTCCAGCAAACAAACAAACAAACAAACAGATACAAGTCAATAGAAATAAATACGTTCAGCAATGGAATGAGGGGATATTTCTGAAGGCTGTTTGTGTGTAACAGAGTTTATTATTAAGACTATCAAATCAACACGGCGTGACATCAAATTAGCGCTCGAGGATCCAAAGCACAACGCAGGACAATGTTTTTTACTGCGCAACTCAAATTAATTGAATTTCTTAGTTCTGCATGGTTTATAAAAATGAATAGGAGCATGTTTTACTGGCAGGCTTGTGTTTTTGTCCGCTGTGTGAGTGTGTTTCTGTTGTGCGTCCACCCTGAGCCACGGAGCATGAAATGAAGCGAGCCACTGAATGTGTGAGAGAAACAGACGAGGATGAATGTGCGTTTGTGTCTCTCAGATGAGCTTCATCTCGTTAGATGATGCTAATACCGCAGCGCTTTACATGAGGGACGGGGAAACGGATATGAATGCAACGCATCAGGAAATCATCTGCAAAACTTCCTGTTACAAATGAGTAGAAAACACAGACTGTATGATGTGCCACAAGCAGCCGTGCAGAACTCCGGCTGATGAAGGTTAAGTCAGCTTTAAGGGCAGGTAAACATTGTTTCTTCATGCACTGGTCAATTTAGAGATTCTGGGCTATTTGGATGTTGTTCCAGACTAGGAAAAACATCCAACACACATATTTAGTGTTTATTTTATTGCACATAATCTATTTCCATCTGCAGATATATCTTTAAAAAGGTTTTTTTTTTTTTTTTTTTTTTTTCTAACACACCAAACTTTACAGATTAATTCCGATTTATAATCGGAAGGATTTTACTGAGGAGTTCATGTATCATTCACAAAGATTTATACAACATTTTATCCCTAAAAATGCATGTATTTTCTGATTTATGGAGCAATAAGAGAAATCCAAAATCTCTGTAAAAACTCAGCAGATGGTGATAAGCATTTAAGCGGGAAAATAAAGGAGGAGGTGTTAAATTCATGTAAATGTGCCACACTTCCCTGCCAGCAGGTGGCGCTATGACTATAACTGAATATTGGCCTTTAGATGTGTTCAGGACAGGACTTTTATCAAACATGAAGTTATGGGCAGACAACACTGCATGTTTGAGTACCAACGTCTGGTTTTATGCCATTAATAGTAGTTAATAGTGTTGCTAGCATGGTTTAGCATGTTTCTAGCATGTTTGGCACATGACGACACTGTTGCTGGGAGTGCATTGCAGTGTAAAACATGCCATTTCCTGTTGCCAGCAGGTGGCGCTATGACAGTATCTGAACACTGACATGTGGATGAGATCAGTGAAGTTTGGGGCAGATTTAACATCATATGAGTTACAACAACTTCCTGTTTCAAGGCAAAACATCAAACTTTCTCAGGCCACCAAGAACACACCTTTCAACTAAAAAAGCAACATTTAAAAAAACAACAACAACAACAACAAAAAAGGGGGTTTTGTCAAAGACTACGACTGGATCAGTTTCTGAATGATGATCAAATCATAGATGGAATAAATCACTTCCATCAACACATTCAAAGCTTTACAGTCCGAAACCACTTCCTGGATCGCCATTTCATTCTGTAACGTTAGGCAGTTTTGATTTATATGCCGTTCAATGATTGCAATATTTTACAAATGCATCTGCTCACATACGCAATCGCTTGTTTCTGCTTCTTCACCGTGTTCTGATCCAGACGCTCTCTACTCTTTCAGAAGATGTGTAACAGCGCCTCCTACCATACACCAGTGAAAGCAAGGAAAGCCGGAGAAGTCTGTCAGTGGCAGGGAAAGAGTTAAGTACAAATGCCTGAAAATGGCTAAACAGAACAAACAGAACCACATTTGCAGAGATAATTTAAAAATGGCTAACTTCCTGTTGGGTTTTGGGGTTCACTCCAAGAGACTTTTTTGTAGTTATTGGGACGTTACATGTTTGTGACGTACGTACATGCATGTGAAATGTCCAAAGTGGGGTGCTTCGTTGAAATTTTGAATGTGGCGCTATCGAGACATTTTGCCACACTGAATTTTGAGACTCATTTCAGATGTAAATTTTCACCAGTTCTGATGCGTGTGCAAAGTTTCATGAATTTTCAAAGAATAATAAACGGAAGTATGGTCATATCTATTAACAATTTTGATCCTCTTTTCTTGCGTTAAACGTTGTGTGGCATTAATCGAGGGGTTCTCTGACTTGGTTTGTGTGAGTTTGGCACATGCTGCCGCTCTTCTTGAAAACGTTCCCGTTCACACATTAACTCATTTAGCTGATTGTGTGTTTCGTGCACCTCCGCGTTTGGCCGTCGACTGTCTGGCTTCGCTAGTAAACTCATCTGCTGGTGTGTCAGGCTGTCGCGGCTCTTTCAATGCAGCTGCTAATGGCTAATTAACCAAGAGTGACTCACCTTTGCAGCTGCAGTTTGAGTGATTTAGTTACTGTGGCATTAGAGCTCTCGTTCATGTTCTGTTGTTTAAAAGCCTAATTTTTTGTTGTGTACAAGGTTTTCTAGGCTTAACAAGATGAAAAGCTCTGCAATGAATATATGTGTGTATGTATATATATATATATATATATATATATATATATATATATATATATATATCTCAAACATTGGAAACAGTGAGAATTTAGACAAATCGTGATTAATATATAGTGGAGATCAAAATTAGAGAACAGTACATACTTTTTTTTTAAGGAATATTAGCTGTAACTAACTAACTAACTAACATATTTGACAAAATACAAACACAACTCCAAAAAAATTGTGACACTGTACAAATTGTGAGTAAAAAAGGAATGGAATCATTTACAAATCTCATAAACTTATATGTTATTCACAATAGAATATAGATAACATATCAAATGTTGAAAGTGAGACATTTTGAAATGTCATGCCAAATATTGGCTCATTTTGGATTTCATGAGAGCTACACATTCCAAAAAAGTTGGGACAGGTAGCAATAAGAGGCCGGAAAAGTTAAATGTACATATAAGGAACAGCTGGAGGAACAATTTGCAACTTCTTATTAGGTAAGAATTGGCAACATGATTGGGTATAAAAAGAGCCTCTCAGAGTGGCAGTGTCTCTCAGAAGTCAAGATGGGCAGAGGATCACCAATTCCCCCAATGCTGCGGCGAAAATAGTGGAGCAATATCAGAAAGGAGTTTCTCAGAGAAAAAATGCAAAGAATTTGAAGTTATCATCATCTACGGTGCATAATATCATCCAAAGATTCAGAGAATCTGGAACAATCTCTGTGTGTAAGGGTCAAGGCCGGAAAACCATACTGGATGCCCGTGATCTTCGGGCCCTTAGACGGCACTGCATCACATACAGGAATGCTACTGTAATGGAAATCACAACATGGGCTCAGGAATACTTCCAGAAAACATTGTCGGTGAACACAATCCACCGTGCCATTCGCCGTTGCCGGCTAAAACTCTATAGAAAACTGGGACGCCATGTCATCCGGACTAAAGAGGACAAGGACAACCCAAGTTGTTATCAGCGCTCAGTTCAGAAGCCTGCATCTCTGATGGTATGGGGTTGCATGAGTGCGTGTGGCATGGGCAGCTTACACATCTGGAAAGGCACCATCAATGCTGAAAGGTATATCCAAGTCCTAGAACAACATATGCTCCCATCCAGACGTCGTCTCTTTCAGGGAAGACCTTGCATTTTCCAACATGACAATGCCAGACCACATACTGCATCAATTACAACATCATGGCTGTGTAGAAGGATCCGGGTACTGAAATGGCCAGCCTGCAGTCCAGATCTTTCACTCATGAAGAGGAAGATGCGACAAAGAAGACCTAAGACAGTTGAGCAACTAGATGCCTGTATTAGACAAGAATGGGACAACATTCCTATTCCTAAACTTGAAAAACTTGTCTCCTCAGTCCCCAGACGTTTGCAGACTGTTATAAAAAGAAGAGGGGATGACACACAGTGGTAAACATGGCCTTGTCCCAACTTTTTTGAGATGTGTTGATGCCATGAAATTTAAAATCAACTTTGATATGTCATCTATGTTGTATTCTGAATAAAATATTGAAATTTGAAACTTCCACATCATTGCATTCTGTTTTATTCACAATTTGTACAGTGTCCCAACTTTTTTGGAATCGGGTTTGTATCCAAGGCATTTCAATAAAAGCCTTAGAGTACAAAATTAGAGAACAAGAACCACTGTATCAGAGATGAAGTGTAGAGGCCCTTACTGTGAATGACTTCAGCACATCTGTGGGCGCAGGACCTCAGTAGTTTCTCACTCACACTGCGCTGCTGTGATCTTGACCTGCTCTTCTTCCGGTCTCTTCCATAGTTCGGTGATTATAGTGGGTTTCTTAGCCATAACTTTGTTGCCAAGGATTTTCCAGAGATTTTCAATCGAGCGTAGATCAGGACTCTGGGCCGGCCATTTCATTATTTCAGTGTTTTTAGCTTCAAGGAACTGCTTTGTCCGTTTTGCAGTGTGACAGGGACTTTGTCTTGCATGAAAATTGCAGGCTGATTGGGAAATGCTTGCAGGGAAGGAAACGCATATTGCTGAAGGAGGTTCTGGTAAACATTTGCATTCACTCTGCCATGTATCTGTATAAGAGACCCAACTCCTGCTGCAGAAAAGTCTTTTCCCAGTTTGACACCAAACTGAAGTGAACTTTGAACCAGTTCTCCTCTCTCCACACAACAAGCTCCTCAGCACTGGTGAGTCTAGCCATTTGATTCTCTCTGCAGATGAGAGGCTTGATCACTGCAGAGTGTGCTTTCAGTCCGACTTCTCTTAAACATGCCGAGACAGACCCTGTACCCTGTTCAGCGCTGAACTGCTGAGCAATTCCAGCTTCAGTACTGAACCGATTCACCACTGAGAGTCTCCGTAGTGTCCTGTCCTCTCTGCATCTGTCTTACATGAACGACCAGCCTTTTTAGGAGACTTGAATGACTAAGTGTCCCTGTAAAGCAGCAATATTTGAGAAATCACAGATTTGGAATGACCAGTTTCTCTTGCAGTGGCTGAAAGGGTCGTCCCTTTGACCTAAATCTGGACCACCTCCTGTCCCAGGGTTTCAGTCACCTTAGAGCGGTCTGCCATCTTGCAAATCCCGAAATTTAGGAAATAATAGTTTGTTCTCTAGCTTTGATCTCCACTGAATATATATATATATATATAAACTGGGCTTAATTTAAGTGGGTTTGTGAGTTGATAAAAAGCTAATAATTAATTAAATCAGAAAAAGGAATAAAAAATGAATAAATACATAAATAAATAAACACTTTCACAATAAAAATGGAAACATTTTAATTGTTTACCTGCATGTCAACATGACCATTAGCTGACATCAGAGAACTGTAAACGTGGATCTGAAGGTCACTGGATATGAAGACAATGTTTAACAGCTAGCAATGGGCATAATTATCCATTTCATACATGGTCTAACTGTTTGAGGATTGTTGTTTTTTTGTTTCACCCAAATTCATAAGCATGGTTTGTACATTTATTTTGACATTTGTGAATGTAGTCAAAGCTAAATGGTATGAAACAATAAATAAAACAAATTATGAATGATTTACTGCCACCGTGTAAATAATATGCACTCATGTATAAAAGCATTAATAACTGTAATATACTCTAATTACGAGCACTTCATTCCTGGAATCTGATTATGTAATGCATATTACCTGTAATCAGTTACTACCCAGCTCTGCATATGAATCTGATTAGATCTCACAAATCAGATATATGTCAGGTCAAATGTTTATGTCTCAGCTGAAGAACATGTTCTGGAGTGTTTGTCTGATGCTCTTCATGAGTTGAGGAGCGCTGTGAGATGTTTTCCCTCCTCAGTGACAGACTCTCAGCATCGTCCTGACGCTTATATTGACTGCACTGTCTGAAAACACTGATCTGGTTTAATCACTTGCAAAATGGCAGTGTGGACAGTCAGTCCTAAAAATTGGTTTTGAAACGAATGTTAATTGGGTTCAGAGTGATAAACATCTGAACAGCCTGTGGTCAGCGGTGTTTCCCACAGAAGAGACGCTCCGTCCGGCAGAAGCAGAAAGCACTGACACACCAACCACATCAGCAGCACAAATTACCACAGACAGAGATTGAGATCATTTGTTAATTACTTTCATCGTGCTGCAGGGCTCATAATGATCAACTCAATTAGATGTACAGAAGTGTGGCCTGAACTAATCAAAAACACATCTGTCCGAAGCTGGACAGACCACCTCGTACCCTCTCCTCCTGACCGTAGCGTTCCTGATCGTGTTCGTTTCGTGGATGCTTTCATCTGTATTTCATAAAGAAAAGGTCTTAAAAGATGTCTAATTATCAATGAATTGAAGGAGCTGCTATACCTTTAGAAAACGTACAGCAGATGCTCAAACTAAATGTCATGAGAGCGGCTGTATCTTAAAGACATTATCATGAGTTTTGGGAACAAATGCCGGCTTGTTATTAAAACATATATTTTTCATGAAAGAAAAAAAAAATAAATTCAATATTTTTTTCTTTTCTTACAATAACATTAATAATTGTCATTTATTAATTATTATAGTCAACAGGAACCTCTGTTTGCAACCCATTTTACTTTAATAATCTGCCATATGTACAAATGAAGCAGGATATTAAATGGAAAAAAGCAGAATGATTTTGATTTGTTCATCATGCATTAACCAGATAAAAAATGGGCCGAGTAAATATGGTCCATTATGATTTCATGTTGACTTTGTTTTACGTTTCCTCATGTCTCTCAGGAATACTGTACTGTACAGTGTTATAAGAGTTCTTACATAAGCTAATGGAGCCGCTGTGTCGTCAGTGCTAGCCGTGACCCTTTAGCCAATAAAAGACACTCGAAGAGAAACAAAGAACTGAAAAGACGCACCTTTGCTCTGAATAGACTTTAAAATAGTGGTGAGAGCGGGTCGTACATATGAATCCGTCCTGCTGTGCACCTGGCAGATCCATTAGTGACAACATCCCCTTAATTAGACACATTAGACACCAGCATCACTTGCTTTGATACCATTAGACCGAGAAAAAGCATTTGAGCGGCTGCAGTGCAGTATTTCTGGAACGATCTTGAGATGTTGGGCTCCTCTCGTGGCTTTATCGCATGATTAAAGAGTTTATGGTGATGCTGATGGTGTTTAAAGAGAAGACGTGAGAGCCATTACAGAAATGTTCTTTAGTTAATGTCCAGTTTCTTGCATCACTGAGGGTTTACCAGGTTGTGGGTTTCACAATTTCTTTTTATGTTTTACAAATCTATGAAGAATGCGGATATGAAAGAAAGTGTGGGAAAGTACGAGACTGTTATGTTCTGTTGAAGTTGATGGATTAGTTTGTACTTAGTGAACAGAGTACTTTTGCATTGAGTAAATAATGGTTTAACAAAATATTAAAAGCCATCTGTCTGTCTGTGGTCTGCTGCTCTACAGCAGGCTCTGACGCTTATTTGATAGACTCCAGAGAGCCGCTGCGACTGAAGCGGGATTGTTTTGGAAAAGCTGCCCGGCATTGTGGGTAATGAGCTGGCAGAGCGGAGGGATCAGAGGTCGACACTCAGCAAGCAGCAGATAACGTGACGCAACAGAAACACACACACAATCACACACCTTCTCTGAAGGTTCATTCTGCAGCTCTACATCTGAGAGAACAACAGGTCAAAACAAGCGTACAAAACACACACGCTGAGTCACAAAACCTGATCATTTACAATCCAATATAACCAGAAATACACTGTAATAGTGCTGCTGCTGCTGCTGAGGATTTAAGTCACTGTCATTATTTTTAGCACAAACACATCTGCTTTCTATCTGAAATTCTTATAAATTGTGCCTTATTAACAAAACTCAGCACTGTTTGCCTGCTGCACTTAACACTGTGCTAATGGAAAGCAGAAGAAAACTGAATTTCATAAAAAAACTAAATAAAACTATTTTAATTGATCATGGCAGCAGTAATTTATCAAACACTATGGTCATCGTTTCTTTTATTCTTTTGAAGTGGTTCTGCGGTGTGAGGTTGTAACACGATCGTCTGTGATCCCGAGGAAACAATCCACACTACACGTCAACTCATGTCCAAAGACTAGCAAAACAAATTCATATTGTCATCTTTATTCATTTTTCTGTTTACTGCTAATGGGATAACAGAACAGAAAACAGCTAATTTAATGTTGGCAGTTCTGAATTAGCATGAGTTATTGATGAAAACACGGAATATTACATTTCCCTCGAAGCTGGGAAACGTATTAGACTTCCTTGAAAATAACAAAATAAATATATCCACGAGGAACATAAACAGACGAGTGCGTCTGGCTTTTTGGACAGGTGTAATATTCTTCTAAATGACTTTTGGGCCATCTGCACCAGGCACTGATGAATGGATCTGTTGAATGCAGGGCATTGTGGGTAAATGCATGTTCTGTTAGACAGGCCAGTTCAACAAACTCAATCTGGAACAAACTAAAACCTTTAAACAGGCTCATGTAAATGGGTATCTATTATGTTTAATGCATTTACCAAAACAAAGCCAAAACTCCACGCCAAGCACTGGCATCTAAACCTCTGATCTTGTGTAAAGTCACATCCAAGCAAAGCTCAGCATAGTCTCAGTGTCACTTATGCAATGCTTCGAAAATCTAATGCTTTGTAATTCAACATTAAATCTTCATTAAGGGACAAATGGGAAATGGAATTTTCAATAATAAGAAAGATCTGCGACTGCTGTGGTGTGATTTTGTAATTGCATATGGTTTGCTAGCTGTTTACCGTTCTGAGCATCACAAGAATATTGTTTACACACGTGAGATTGCTACTGTGCCTGACTCACCGGCGAGAGGCCATCAGTCCTGGAGGAATGGAGGAAGAAATAGCAAGATTGCAGTGATTTGCCATGGAGGGCAAAGATCGACAAGCTGGGAGTGCTGGTTAGCCAGTGCGGAGAGAGCTCTGTATCACGTGCTTTACTGAGACACGGCTGCAGGAACATAACCTGGATAATAACACTTCCATCAGCAGCTTTCAAACAGTGCAGGAAGAAAAAGGCTACAACCAGCGCTAAGAGGAAAGACAGAGAACTCCTAAAATTGTTATTAAAAAGGAATGTTTGTAAAGACCAAACACTGAAATGATTGCTACTGAAGTACATCCTCTTTATCTGCTTGGATAACATCCTGCATCTCAGTGACTGTTTACTGTCCACTTACAGCGGGATGCACCTTCGTCATGTAAGCAGCAAGTGGGGCGTAACGGTACACAAACATGACGGTTCCGTATGTACGTCGGTTTTGATGTCATGGTTCAGTACAGCGGGGGGGTGGGGGGGGTCTACACTACAGCGAGCCCTTTTACATTAGGCTACTATAAGGTTACAGTTCACAACTGAGCACAAACTTAAATTTAATTACTATTTATTTTTAAATTATATCAAGTAACACAACTTAAAAAAAAAATATGCAAACATGTAAATTGCACATAATGTAGCTTTTAAATTTGTCTCTCATAATAAATTTAATAACATATTTATTGAAACATTACGCAATTAATGTTAAGTGAAATATAATGAGTATAAAAGTCTAATATTTCGTGAAATGCTCTTCTCTAGGGTTCATTTATAGCGCACTAACGAGCTGTGGACACTGATGACTTCCTGAGGTAAATGAAATGCTACGTGACGTTTTGTTTACAAGCTGATTTACTGTCATCTTTCCGCGCCTTAGTTTTGCTTAGCTGGGGACGCTTGTCCGATTGCACAGACACTATTGGACGAGAGCTGAACTGATGATGACATCACTGAATCATCAATGAACTGACTTTAGCTGGACAAGTGACTCCTTGTTACTGTCCCCTTACCAAAAAGTAGTATACTTCAAGTTTATTTTATTAAGTATACTTAAGTAAAGTTTAAGTATATTTTTAAGTATACTTTATGTAGCAAGTATACAAATATCATTGTTCTAGTAGTATACTTGTACATGTACCGTTTCAATACTCCTTGGGACTAAATTGGCCCACTTTCTAGTATATAAAAGTATACTTTAAGTATAACAGTAACACACTTTGAGTACACAACTAGTTTACTTCTATGTTTGTAGTTTGTTCTGCAATTATACTAAAAGTGAACTTATAGGTATACTGATAGTTTACTAATTAAATACTTTGTACACTTTGAAGTATAGTCTCAGTAAACTATTAGTTTAGTAGTTTTATACTGCAAGTATACTCATAAGTTTTCTTTAAGTGAACTTTACATCATACTCTAAGTATACTACTATGTCCCTATTTAGATTTTAATTTGTAAATATTTTGTTATATGAATATCTGGACATACAAAACATCCAAAGAAAGAACAGAGTATCTGCTTGTAAACAAAAACATTTTATTCTAGCTTCATGCATTCTTTTTTAAACACTTTAATGTGGGTAAGTTTAATAAAAAATAAAGAAATAACATTTTGAACAAAAAGCTGAAAAAAGACTATGATTTGGACTCAGAATGATGATCAAAACGTAGATGGAGTCGATCAACACCCCAAAGCTTGACTGTAATTATTACCTCTTCATCGCTCAACATTTTATTCCATAACGTCACAGTTTTGATGCTGTTTCATGTCAGATGATCGTGTTAGATTACATGTGTTAGTATCTGTTGTTTCTTTTTCTTCTTCACTCCTGTTTTTTTTGGAAATTCTGTGCAGAAGATGTGTATAGCGCCCTCTACTGTATAACAATGAAAACACAGATTCTAGGAGCACAAGTATAGCTCAGATATATTTAGACTTCTCCAGTGTATTGTTTGCTGACTGTAATGTTACTTAAGCAACCTCTGCACGCAACAAGTCTTTCTTGCCGTTGTTTTCAAAGAGAAACGTTAATGCAATTTGGAATTATTGGAATTACTATTAGGAATTTCTCTGTTATAATATTTGAGAGTAGGTTTTGTTACGCTAGTTTTCATAATGTAGACATAGTGTATATCTAAACTATTGTGTTTATTTAGCTTCTAATTGATATCATGTTATAAATCTGTACGCTAGATGAAGTAAAATAAACCATGCATACGAGTCGAAATTCTATTGATTTGTGCTTATTGGTGAAAGAGCAACTTCTGATGAAATGTAAAAATAAATTTACCAAATGACAACAACCATTGCAATTAAAATTAAGCAAAATAATATATATATATATATATATATATATATATATATATATT
>JANHFF010001321.1:0-28098 GCA_024542945.1 allo-octoploid hybrid of Carassius auratus x Cyprinus carpio | reverse complement strand
TCTCTAACAGAGAAAGAAGGATATCAGCACTATTGGCGTTCTTTCTGTTCATTTGCTTAGTTGCACTAACAGAGTGTTACTGTTCACAGAAGCGCTAAACTGAGCGTTTATGCTTAGAAGCTGAAACATATGTTCATGATCATAAAACTAGTAACTCACTGAAATCTGTTTTCTGCATTCTAAACATTTCATTTTACATGTTAGAAACATCTTTAATGTGGGCAAGCTTTAGTCTTAACTTGTACAAACTATCATTCTCTAACAGAGAAAGAAGGTTTTCAGCACTTGTTGGCTTTCTTTCTGTTCATTTGCTTAGTTGCACTAACAGAGTGTTACAGTCTCACAGAAGCGCTAAACTGAGCGTTTATGCTTAGAAGCTCAAACATATGTTCATGATCATAAAACTAGTAACTCACTGATATCTGTTTTCTGCATTGCTAAAACATTTCATTTGAAATGTTAGAAACATCTTTAATGTGGGCAAGCTTTAGTCTTAACTTTGTTACAAACTATCATTCTCTAACAGAGAAAGAAGGTATTCAGCACTTGTGGGCTTTCTTTCTGTTAATTTGCTTAGTTGCACTAACAGAGTGATACAGTTCACAGAAGCGCTAAACTGAGCGTCTTATGCTTAGAAGCTCAAACATATGTTCATGATCATAAAACTAGTAACTCACTGAAATCTGTTTTCTGCATTCCTAAAACATTTCATTTAAAATGTTAGAAACATCTTTAATGTGGGCAAGCTTTAGTCTTAACTTTGTACAAACTATCATTCTCTAACAGAGAAAGAAGTTTTTCAGCACTTGTGTACTTTCTTTCTGTTCATTTGCTTAGTTGATCTAACAGAGTGTTACTGTTCACAGAAGCGCTAAACTGAGCGATTTATGCTTAGAAGCTCAAACATATGTTCATGATCATAAAACTAGTAACTCACTGAAATCTGTTTTCTGCATTGCTAAAACATTTCATTTAACATGTTAGAAACATCTTTAATGTGGGCAAGCTTTAGTCTTAACTTTGTACAAACTATCATTCTCTAGCAGAGAAAGAAGGTATTCAGCACTTGTGGGCTTTCTTTCTGTTAATTTGCTTAGTTGCACTAACAGAGTGATACAGTTCACAGAAGCGCTAAACTGAGCGATTTATGCTTAGAAGCTGAAACACATGTTCAAGATCATAAAACTAGTAACTCACTGAAATCTGTTTTCTGCATTGCTAAACCATTTCATTTTACATGTTAGAAACATCTTTAATGTGGGCAAGCTTTAGTCTTAACTTTGTACAAACTATCATTCTCTAACAGAGAAAGAAGGTTTCAGCACTTGTGGGCTTTCTTTCTGTTAATTTGCTTAGTTGCACTAACAGAGTGATACAGTTCACAGAAACGCTAAACTGAGCGTCTTATGCTTAGAAGCTGAAACATATGTTCATGATCATAAAACTAGTAACTCACTGAAATCTGTTTTCTGCATTCCTAAAACATTTCATTTAACATGTTAGAAACATCTTTAATATGGGCAAGCTTTAGTCTTAACTTTGTACAAACTATCATTCTCTAACAGAGAAAGAATGTTTTCAGCACTAATGGGCATTCTTTCTGTTCATTTGCTTAGTTGCACTAACAGAGTGTTACTGTTCACAGAAGCGCTAAACTGAGCGATTTATGCTTAGAAGCTCAAACATATGTTCATGATCATAAAACTAGTAACTCACTGAAATCTGTTTTCTGCATTGCTAAAACATTTCATTTTACATGTTAGAAACATCTTTAATGTGGGCAAGCTTTAGTCTTAACTTTGTACAAACTATCATTCTCTAACAGAGAAAGAAGGTATTCAGCACTTGTGGGCTTTCTTTCTGTTAATTTGCTTAGTTGCACTAACAGAGTGATTACTAGTTCACAGAAGCGCTAAACTGAGCGATTTATGCTTAGAAGCTGAAACATATGTTCAATGATCATAAAACTAGTAACTCACTGAAATCTGTTTTCTGCATTGCTAAAACATTTCATTTACATGTTAGAAACATCTTTAATGTGGGCAAGCTTTAGTCTTAACTTTGTACAAACTATCATTCTCTAACAGAGAAAGAAGGTATTCAGCACTTGTGGGCTTTCTTTCTGTTAATTTGCTTAGTTGCACTAACAGAGTGATACAGTTCACAGAAGCGCTAAACTGAGCGTCTTATGCTTAGAAGCTGAAACATATGTTCATGATCATAAAACTAGTAACTCACTGAAATCTGTTTTCTGCATTGCCTAAAACATTTCATTTAACATGTTAGAAACATCTTTAATGTGGGCAAGCTTTAGTCTTAACTTTGTACAAACTATCATTCTCTAACAGAGAAAGAAGGTTTTCAGCACTATGTGGCATTCTTTCTGTTCATTTGCTTAGTTGCACTAACAGAGTGTTACTGTTCACAGAAACGCTAAACTGAGCGATTTATGCTTAGAAGCTCAAACATATGTTCATGATCATAAAACTAGTAACTCACTGAAATCTGTTTTCTGCATTGCTAAAACATTTCATTTACATGTTAGAAACATCTTTAATGTGGGCAAGCTTTAGTCTTAACTTTGTACAAACTATCATTCTCTAACAGAGAAAGAAGGTATTCAGCACTTGTGGGCTTTCTTTCTGTTAATTTGCTTAGTTGCACTAACAGAGTGATACTAGTTCACAGAAGCGCTAAACTGAGCGTTTATGCTTAGAAGCTCAAACATATGTTCATGATCATAAAACTATTAACTCACTGAAATCTGTTTTCTGCATTGCTAAAACATTTCATTCAACATGTTAGAAACATCTTTAATGTGGGCAAGCTTTAGTCTTAACTTTGTACAAACTATCATTCTCTAACAGAGAAAGAAGGTATTCAGCACTTGTGGGCTTTCTTTCTGTTAATTTGCTTAGTTGCACTAACAGAGTGATACAGTTCACAGAAGCGCTAAACTGAGCGTCTTATGCTTAGAAGCTGAAACATATGTTCATGATCATAAAACTAGTAACTCACTGAAATCTGTTTTCTGCATTCCTAAAACATTTCATTTACATGTTAGAAACATCTTTAATGTGGGCAAGCTTTAGTCTTAACTTTGTACAAACTATCATTCTCTAACAGAGAAAGAAGGTTTTCAGCACTAATGGGCATTTCTTTCTGTTCATTTGCTTAGTTACACTAACAGAGTGTTACTGTTCACAGAAACGCTAAACTGAGCGATTTATGCTTAGAAGGTCAAACATATGTTCATGATCATAAAACTAGTAACTCACTGAAATCTGTTTTCTGCATTGCTAAACCATTTCATTTACATGTTAGAGACATCTTTAATGTGGGCAAGCTTTAGTCTTAACTTTGTACAAACTATCATTCTCTAGCAGAGAAAGAAGGTATTCAGCACTTGTGGGCTTTCTTTCTGTTAATTTGCTTAGTTGCACTAACAGAGTGATACAGTTCACAGAAGCGCTAAACTGAGCGTCTTATGCTTAGAAGCTGAAACATATGTTCATGATCATAAAACTAGTAACTCACTGATATCTGTTTTCTGCATTCCTAAAACATTTCATTTAACATGTTAGAAACATCTTTAATATGGGCAAGCTTTAGTCTTAACTTTGTACAAACTATCATTCTCTAACAGAGAAAGAATGTTTTCAGCACTAATGGGCATTCTTTCTGTTCATTTGCTTAGCTGCACTAACAGAGTGTTACTGTTCACAGAAGCGCTAAACTGAGCGATTTATGCTTAGAAGCTCAAACATATGTTCATGATCATAAAACTATTAACTCACTGAAATCTGTTTTCTGCATTGCTAAAACATTTCATTCAACATGTTAGAAACATTTTTTATGTGGGCAAGCTTTAGTATTAACATTGTACAAACTATCATTCTCTAACAGAGAAAGAAGGTATTCAGCACTTGTGGGCGTTCTTTCTGTTCATTTGCTTAGTTGCACTAACAGAGTGTTACTGTTCACAGAAGCGCTAAACTGAGCGATTTATGCTTAGAAGCTGAAACACATGTTCAATGATCATAAAACTAGTAACTCACTGAAATCTGTTTTCTGCATTGCTAAACCATTTCATTTTACATGTTAGAAACATCTTTAATGTGGGCAAGCTTTAGTCTTAACTTTGTACAAACTATCATTCTCTAACAGAGAAAGAAGGTATTCAGCACTTGTGGGCTTTCTTTCTGTTAATTTGCTTAGTTGCACTAACAGAGTGATACAGTTCACAGAAGCGCTAAACTGAGCGTCTTATGCTTAGAAGCTGAAACATATGTTCATGATCATAAAACTAGTAACTCACTGAAATCTGTTTTCTGCATTGCCTAAAACATTTCATTTACATGTTAGAAACATCTTTAATGTGGGCAAGCTTTAGTCTTAACTTTGTACAAACTATCATTCTCTAACAGAGAAAGAATGTTTTCAGCACTAATGGGCATTTCTTTCTGTTCATTTGCTTAGTTGCACTAACAGAGTGTTACTGTTCACAGAAGCGCTAAACTGAGCGATTTATGCTTAGAAGGCTCAAACATATGTTCATGATCATAAAACTAGTAACTCACTGAAATCTGTTTTCTGCATTGCTAAACCATTTCATTTTACATGTTAGAGACATCTTTAATGTGGGCAAGCTTTAGTCTTAACTTTGTACAAACTATCATTCTCTAGCAGAGAAAGAAGGTATTCAGCACTTGTGGGCTTTCTTTCTGTTAATTTGCTTAGTTGCACTAACAGAGTGATACAGTTCACAGAAGCGCTAAACTGAGCGTCTTATGCTTAGAAGCTGAAACATATGTTCATGATCATAAAACTAGTAACTCACTGAAATCTGTTTTCTGCATTCCTAAAACATTTCATTTAACATGTTAGAAACATCTTTAATATGGGCAAGCTTTAGTCTTAACTTTGTACAAACTATCATTCTCTAACAGAGAAAGAATGTTTTCAGCACTAATGGGCATTCTTTCTGTTCATTTGCTTAGCTGCACTAACAGAGTGTTACTGTTCACAGAAGCGCTAAACTGAGCGATTTATGCTTAGAAGCTCAAACATATGTTCATGATCATAAAACTATTAACTCACTGAAATCTGTTTTCTGCATTGCTAAACATTTCATTCAACATGTTAGAAACATTTTTTATGTGGGCAAGCTTTATATTAACATTGTACAAACTATCATTCTCTAACAGAGAAAGAAGGATATCAGCACTATTGGGCGTTCTTTCTGTTCATTTGCTTAGTTGCACTAACAGAGTGTTACTGTTCACAGAAGCGCTAAACTGAGCGATTTATGCTTAGAAGCTGAAACACATGTTCATATCATAAAACTAGTAACACAGAAGCGCTAAACTGACGATTTATGCTTAGAAGCGAAACATGTTCAAGATCTAAACTAGTAACTCATCTGAAATTTTTCTGCATTGCTAACCATTTCATTTTACATGTTAGAAACATCTTTAATGTGGGCAAGCTTTAGTTAGTCTTACTTTGTACACACTATCATTCTCTAACAGAGAAAGAAGGTATTCAGCACTTGTGGGCTTTCTTTCTGTTAATTTGCTTAGTTGCACTAACAGAGTGATACAGTTCACAGAAGCGCTAAACTGAGCGTCTTATGCTTAGAAGCTGAAACATATGTTCATGATCATAAAACTAGTAACTCACTGAAATCTGTTTTCTGCATTGCCTAAAACATTTCATTTACATGTTAGAAACATCTTTAATGTGGGCAAGCTTTAGTCTTAACTTTGTACAAACTATCATTCTCTAACAGAGAAAGAAGGTTTTCAGCACTATGGGCATTTCTTTCTGTTCATTTGCTTAGTTGCACTAACAGAGTGTTACTGTTCACAGAAGCGCTAAACTGAGCGATTTATGCTTAGAAGCTCAAACATATGTTCATGATCATAAAACTAGTAACTCACTGAAATCTGTTTTCTGCATTGCTAAACCATTTCATTTACATGTTAGAGACATCTTTAATGTGGGCAAGCTTTAGTCTTAACTTTGTACAAACTATCATTCTCTAAGCAGAGAAAGAAGGTATTCAGCACTTGTGGGCTTTCTTTCTGTTAATTTGCTTAGTTGCACTAACAGAGTGATACAGTTCACAGAAGCGCTAAACTGAGCGTCTTATGCTTAGAAGCTGAAACATATGTTCATGATCATAAAACTAGTAACTCACTGAAATCTGTTTTCTGCATTCCTAAAACATTTCATTTAACATGTTAGAAACATCTTTAATATGGGCAAGCTTTAGTCTTAACTTTGTACAAACTATCATTCTCTAACAGAGAAAGAATGTTTTCAGCACTAATGGGCATTCTTTCTGTTCATTTGCTTAGTTGCACTAACAGAGTGTTACTGTTCACAGAAGCGCTAAACTGAGCGATTTATGCTTAGAAGCTCAAACATATGTTCATGATCATAAAACTAGTAACTCACTGAAATCTGTTTTCTGCATTGCTAAAACATTTCATTTAACATGTTAGAAACATCTTTAATGTGGGCAAGCTTTAGTCTTAACTTTGTACAAACTATCATTCTCTAGCAGAGAAAGAAGGTATTCAGCACTTGTGGGCGTTCTTTCTGTTCATTTGCTTAGTTGCACTAACAGAGTGTTACTGTTCACAGAAGCGCTAAACTGAGCGATTTATGCTTAGAAGCTGAAACACATGTTCAATGATCATAAAACTAGTAACTCACTGAAATCTGTTTTCTGCATTGCTAAACCATTTCATTTTACATGTTAGAAACATCTTTAATGTGGGCAAGCTTTAGTCTTAACTTGTACAAACTATCATTCTCTAACAGAGAAAGAAGGTATTCAGCACTTGTGGGCTTTCTTTCTGTTAATTTGCTTAGTTGCACTAACAGAGTGATACAGTTCACAGAAGCGCTAAACTGAGCGTTTATGCTTAGAAGCTGAAACATATGTTCATGATCATAAAACTAGTAACTCACTGAAATCTGTTTTCTGCATTGCCTAAAACATTTCATTTTACATGTTAGAAACATCTTTAATGTGGGCAAGCTTTAGTCTTAACTTTGTACAAACTATCATTCTCTAACAGAGAAAGAATGTTTTCAGCACTATGGGCATTTCTTTCTGTTCATTTGCTTAGTTGCACTAACAGAGTGTTACTGTTCACAGAAACGCTAAACTGAGCGATTTATGCTTAGAAGGTCAAACATATGTTCATGATCATAAAACTAGTAACTCACTGAAATCTGTTTTCTGCATTGCTAAACCATTTCATTTTACATGTTAGAGACATCTTTAATGTGGGCAAGCTTTAGTCTTAACTTTGTACAAACTATCATTCTCTAGCAGAGAAAGAAGGTATTCAGCACTTGTGGGCTTTCTTTCTGTTAATTTGCTTAGTTGCACTAACAGAGTGATACAGTTCACAGAAGCGCTAAACTGAGCGTCTTATGCTTAGAAGCTGAAACATATGTTCATGATCATAAAACTAGTAACTCACTGAAATCTGTTTTCTGCATTCCTAAAACATTTCATTTAACATGTTAGAAACATCTTTAATATGGGCAAGCTTTAGTCTTAACTTTGTACAAACTATCATTCTCTAACAGAGAAAGAATGTTTTCAGCACTAATGGGCATTCTTTCTGTTCATTTGCTTAGCTGCACTAACAGAGTGTTACTGTTCACAGAAGCGCTAAACTGAGCGATTTATGCTTAGAATCTCAAACATATGTTCATGATCATAAAACTATTAACTCACTGAAATCTGTTTTCTGCATTGCTAAAACATTTCATTCAACATGTTAGAAACATTTTTTATGTGGGCAAGCTTTAGTATTAACATTGTACAAACTATCATTCTCTAACAGAGAAAGAAGGATATCAGCACTATTGGGCGTTCTTTCTGTTCATTTGCTTAGTTGCACTAACAGAGTGTTACTGTTCACAGAAGCGCTAAACTGAGCGATTTATGCTTAGAAGCTGAAACACATGTTCAATATCATAAAACTAGTAACTCACTGAAATCTGTTCTGTTTTCTGCATTGCTAAACCATTTCATTTTACATGTTAGAAACATCTTTAATGTGGGCAAGCTTTAGTCTTAACTTTGTACAAACTATCATTCTCTAACAGAGAAAGAAGGTATTCAGCACTTGTGGGCTTTCTTTCTGTTAATTTGCTTAGTTGCACTAACAGAGTGATACAGTTCACAGAAGCGCTAAACTGAGCGTCTTATGCTTAGAAGCTCAAACATATGTTCATGATCATAAAACTAGTAACTCACTGAAATCTGTTTTCTGCATTCCTAAAACATTTCATTTAAAATGTTAGAAACATCTTTAATGTGGGCAAGCTTTAGTCTTAACTTTGTACAAACTATCATTCTCTAACAGAGAAAGAAGGTATTCAGCACTTGTGGGCTTTCTTTCTGTTAATTTGCTTAGTTGCACTAACAGAGTGATACAGTTCACAGAAGCGCTAAACTGAGCGTCTTATGCTTAGAAGCTGAAACATATGTTCATGATCATAAAACTAGTAACTCACTGAAATCTGTTTTCTGCATTGCTAAAACATTTCATTTACATGTTAGAAACATCTTTAATGTGGGCAAGCTTTAGTCTTAACTTTGTACAAACTATCATTCTCTAACAGAGAAAGAATGTTTTCAGCACTAATGGGCATTTCTTTCTGTTCATTTGCTTAGTTGCACTAACAGAGTGTTACTGTTCACAGAAGCGCTAAACTGAGCGATTTATGCTTAGAAGCTCAAACATATGTTCATGATCATAAAACTAGTAACTCACTGAAATCTGTTTTCTGCATTGCTAAACCATTTCATTTTACATGTTAGAAACATCTTTAATGTGGGCAAGCTTTAGTCTTAACTTTGTACAAACTATCATTCTCTAGCAGAGAAAGAAGGTATTCAGCACTTGTGGGCTTTCTTTCTGTTAATTTGCTTAGTTGCACTAACAGAGTGATACAGTTCACAGAAGCGCTAAACTGAGCGATTTATGCTTAGAAGCTGAAACACATGTTCAAGATCATAAAACTAGTAACTCACTGAAATCTGTTTTCTGCATTGCTAAAACATTTCATTTAACATGTTAGAAACATCTTTAATGTGGGCAAGCTTTAGTCTTAACTTTGTACAAACTATCATTCTCTAACAGAGAAAGAAGGTATTCAGCACTTGTGGGCTTTCTTTCTGTTAATTTGCTTAGTTGCACTAACAGAGTGATACAGTTCACAGAAGCGCTAAACTGAGCGTCTTATGCTTAGAAGCTGAAACATATGTTCATGATCATAAAACTAGTAACTCACTGAAATCTGTTTTCTGCATTCCTAAAACATTTCATTTAACATGTTAGAAACATCTTTAATGTGGGCAAGCTTTAGTCTTAACTTTGTACAAACTATCATTCTCTAACAGAGAAAGAATGTTTTCAGCACTAATGGGCATTTCTTTCTGTTCATTTGCTTAGTTGCACTAACAGAGTGTTACTGTTCACAGAAGCGCTAAACTGAGCGATTTATGCTTAGAAGGCTCAAACATATGTTCATGATCATAAAACTAGTAACTCACTGAAATCTGTTTTCTGCATTGCTAAACCATTTCATTTTACATGTTAGAGACATCTTTAATGTGGGCAAGCTTTAGTCTTAACTTTGTACAAACTATCATTCTCTAGCAGAGAAAGAAGGTATTCAGCACTTGTGGGCTTTCTTTCTGTTAATTTGCTTAGTTGCACTAACAGAGTGATACAGTTCACAGAAGCGCTAAACTGAGCGTCTTATGCTTAGAAGCTGAAACATATGTTCATGATCATAAAACTAGTAACTCACTGAAATCTGTTTTCTGCATTCCTAAAACATTTCATTTAACATGTTAGAAACATCTTTAATATGGGCAAGCTTTAGTCTTAACTTTGTACAAACTATCATTCTCTACCAGAGAAAGAATGTTTTCAGCACTAATGGGCATTCTTTCTGTTCATTTGCTTAGCTGCACTAACAGAGTGTTACTGTTCACAGAAGCGCTAAACTGAGCGATTTATGCTTAGAAGCTCAAACATATGTTCATGATCATAAAACTATTAACTCACTGAAATCTGTTTTCTGCATTGCTAAAACATTTCATTTCAACATGTTAGAAACATCTTTAATGTGGGCAAGCTTTAGTATTAACTTTGTACAAACTATCATTCTCTAACAGAGAAAGAAGGTATTCAGCACTTGTGGGCTTTCTTTCTGTTCATTTGCTTAGTTGCACTAACAGAGTGTTACTGTTCACAGAAGCGCTAAACTGAGCGATTTATGCTTAGAAGCTGAAACACATGTTCAATATCATAAAACTAGTAACTCACTGAAATCTGTTTTCTGCATTACTAAACCATTTCATTTTACATGTTAGAAACATCTTTAATGTGGGCAAGCTTTAGTCTTAACATTGTACAAACTATCATTCTCTAACAGAGAAAGAAGGTATTCAGCACTTGTGGGCTTTCTTTCTGTTAATTTGCTTAGTTGCACTAACAGAGTGATACAGTTCACAGAAGCGCTAAACTGAGCGATTTATGCTTAGAAGCTGAAACATATGTTCATGATCATAAAACTAGTAACTCACTGAAATCTGTTTTCTGCATTGCTAAAACATTTCATTTTACATGTTAGAAACATCTTTAATGTGGGCAAGCTTTAGTCTTAACTTTGTACAAACTATCATTCTCTAACAGAGAAAGAAGGTATTCAGCACTTGTGGGCTTTCTTTCTGTTAATTTGCTTAGTTGCACTAACAGAGTGATACAGTTCACAGAAGCGCTAAACTGAGCGATTTATGCTTAGAAGCTCAAACATATGTTCATGATCATAAAACTAGTAACTCACTGAAATCTGTTTTCTGCATTGCTAAACCATTTCATTTTACATGTTAGAAACATCTTTAATGTGGGCAAGCTTTAGTCTTAACTTTGTACAAACTATCATTCTCTAACAGAGAAAGAATGTTTTCAGCACTTGTGGGCTTTCTTTCTGTTAATTTGCTTAGTTGCACTAACAGAGTGATACAGTTCACAGAAGCGCTAAACTGAGCGTCTTATGCTTAGAAGCTGAAACATATGTTCATGATCATAAAACTAGTAACTCACTGAAATCTGTTTTCTGCATTCCTAAAACATTTCATTTAACATGTTAGAAACATCTTTAATATGGGCAAGTTTTAGTCTTAACTTTGTACAAACTATCATTCTCTAACAGAGAAGAATGTTTTCAGCACTAATGGGCATTCTTTCTGTTCATTTGCTTAGTTGCACTAACAGAGTGTTACTAGTTCACAGAAACGCTAAACTGAGCGATTTATGCTTAGAAGGTCAAACATATGTTCATGATCATAAAACTAGTAACTCACTGAAATCTGTTTTCTGCATTGCTAAACCATTTCATTTTACATGTTAGAGACATCTTTAATGTGGGCAAGCTTTAGTCTTAACTTTGTACAAACTATCATTCTCTAGCAGAGAAAGAAGGTATTCAGCACTTGTGGGCTTTCTTTCTGTTAATTTGCTTAGTTGCACTAACAGAGTGATACAGTTCACAGAAGCGCTAAACTGAGCGTCTTATGCTTAGAAGCTGAAACATATGTTCATGATCATAAAACTAGTAACTCACTGAAATCTGTTTTCTGCATTCCTAAAACATTTCATTTAACATGTTAGAAACATCTTTAATATGGGCAAGCTTTAGTCTTAACTTTGTACAAACTATCATTCTCTACCAGAGAAAGAATGTTTTCAGCACTAATGGGCATTCTTTCTGTTCATTTGCTTAGCTGCACTAACAGAGTGTTACTGTTCACAGAAGCGCTAAACTGAGCGATTTATGCTTAGAATCTCAAACATATGTTCATGATCATAAAACTATTAACTCACTGAAATCTGTTTTCTGCATTGCTAAAACATTTCATTCAACATGTTAGAAACATTTTTATGTGGGCAAGCTTTAGTATTAACATTGTACAAACTATCATTCTCTAACAGAGAAAGAAGGATATCAGCACTATTGGGCGTTCTTTCTGTTCATTTGCTTAGTTGCACTAACAGAGTGTTACTGTTCACAGAAGCGCTAAACTGAGCGATTTATGCTTAGAAGCTGAAACACTATGTTCAATGATCATAAAACTAGTAACTCACTGAAATCTGTTTTCTGCATTGCTAAACCATTTCATTTTACATGTTAGAAACATCTTTAATGTGGGCAAGCTTTAGTCTTAACTTTGTACAAACTATCATTCTCTAACAGAGAAAGAAGGTATTCAGCACTTGTGGGCTTTCTTTCTGTTAATTTGCTTAGTTGCACTAACAGAGTGATACAGTTCACAGAAGCGCTAAACTGAGCGATTTATGCTTAGAAGCTGAAACAAATGTTCATGATCATAAAACTAGTAACTCACTGAAATCTGTTTTCTGCATTGCTAAACCATTTCATTTACATGTTAGAAACATCTTTAATGTGGGCAAGCTTTAGTCTTAACTTTGTACAAACTATCATTCTCTAACAGAGAAAGAAGGTATTCAGCACTTGTGGGCTTTCTTTCTGTTAATTTGCTTAGTTGCACTAACAGAGTGATACAGTTCACAGAAGCGCTAAACTGAGCGTCTTATGCTTAGAAGCTCAAACATATGTTCATGATCATAAAACTAGTAACTCACTGAAATCTGTTTTCTGCATTCCTAAAACATTTCATTTAAATGTTAGAAACATCTTTAATGTGGGCAAGCTTTAGTCTTAACTTTGTACAAACTATCATTCTCTAACAGAGAAAGAAGGTTTTCAGCACTTGTGGCTTTCTTTCTGTTCATTTGCTTAGTTGCACTAACAGAGTGTTACTGTTCACAGAAGCGCTAAACTGAGCGATTTATGCTTAGAAGCTCAAACATATGTTCATGATCATAAAACTAGTAACTCACTGAAATCTGTTTTCTGCATTGCTAAACCATTTCATTTTACATGTTAGAAACATCTTTAATGTGGGCAAGCTTTAGTCTTAACTTTGTACAAACTATCATTCTCTAACAGAGAAAGAAGGTATTCAGCACTTGTGGGCTTTCTTTCTGTTAATTTGCTTAGTTGCACTAACAGAGTGATACAGTTCACAGAAGCGCTAAACTGAGCGATTTATGCTTAGAAGCTGAAACACTATGTTCAATGATCATAAAACTAGTAACTCACTGAAATCTGTTTTCTGCATTGCTAAACCATTTCATTTTACATGTTAGAAACATCTTTAATGTGGGCAAGCTTTAGTCTTAACTTTGTACAAACTATCATTCTCTAACAGAGAAAGAAGGTATTCAGCACTTGTGGGCTTTCTTTCTGTTAATTTGCTTAGTTGCACTAACAGAGTGATACAGTTCACAGAAGCGCTAAACTGAGCGTCTTATGCTTAGAAGCTGAAACATATGTTCATGATCATAAAACTAGTAACTCACTGAAATCTGTTTTCTGCATTCCTAAAACATTTCATTTAACATGTTAGAAACATCTTTAATATGGGCAAGCTTTAGTCTTAACTTTGTACAAACTATCATTCTCTAACAGAGAAAGAATGTTTTCAGCACTAATGGGCATTCTTTCTGTTCATTTGCTTAGTTGCACTAACAGAGTGTTACTATTCACAGAAACGCTAAACTGAGCGATTTATGCTTAGAAGGTCAAACATATGTTCATGATCATAAAACTAGTAACTCACTGAAATCTGTTTTCTGCATTGCTAAACCATTTCATTTACATGTTAGAGACATCTTTAATGTGGGCAAGCTTTAGTCTTAACTTTGTACAAACTATCATTCTCTAGCAGAGAAAGAAGGTATTCAGCACTTGTGGGCTTTCTTTCTGTTAATTTGCTTAGTTGCACTAACAGAGTGATACAGTTCACAGAAGCGCTAAACTGAGCGATTTATGCTTAGAAGCTGAAACACATGTTCAAGATCATAAAACTAGTAACTCACTGAAATCTGTTTTCTGCATTGCTAAACCATTTCATTTTACATGTTAGAAACATCTTTAATGTGGGCAAGCTTTAGTCTTAACTTTGTACAAACTATCATTCTCTAACAGAGAAAGAAGGTATTCAGCACTTGTGGGCTTTCTTTCTGTTAATTTGCTTAGTTGCACTAACAGAGTGATACAGTTCACAGAAACGCTAAACTGAGCGTCTTATGCTTAGAAGCTGAAACATATGTTCATGATCATAAAACTAGTAACTCACTGAAATCTGTTTTCTGCATTCCTAAAACATTTCATTTAACATGTTAGAAACATCTTTAATATGGGCAAGTTTTAGTCTTAACTTTGTACAAACTATCATTCTCTAACAGAGAAAGAATGTTTTCAGCACTAATGGGCATTTCTTTCTGTTCATTTGCTTAGTTGCACTAACAGAGTGTTACTGTTCACAGAAACGCTAAACTGAGCGATTTATGCTTAGAAGGTCAAACATATGTTCATGATCATAAAACTAGTAACTCACTGAAATCTGTTTTCTGCATTGCTAAACCATTTCATTTTACATGTTAGAGACATCTTTAATGTGGGCAAGCTTTAGTCTTAACTTTGTACAAACTATCATTCTCTAGCAGAGAAAGAAGGTATTCAGCACTTGTGGGCTTTCTTTCTGTTAATTTGCTTAGTTGCACTAACAGAGTGATACAGTTCACAGAAGCGCTAAACTGAGCGTCTTATGCTTAGAAGCTCAAACATATGTTCAAGATCATAAAACTAGTAACTCACTGAAATCTGTTTTCTGCATTGCTAAAACATTTCATTTAACATGTTAGAAACATCTTTAATGTGGGCAAGCTTTAGTCTTAACTTTGTACAAACTATCATTCTCTAACAGAGAAAGAAGGTATTCAGCACTTGTGGGCTTTCTTTCTGTTCATTTGCTTAGTTGCACTAACAGAGTGATTACAGTTCACAGAAGCGCTAAACTGAGCGTCTTATGCTTAGAAGCTGAAACATATGTTCATGATCATAAAACTAGTAACTCACTGAAATCTGTTTTCTGCATTCCTAAAACATTTCATTTACATGTTAGAAACATCTTTAATGTGGGCAAGCTTTAGTCTTAACTTTGTACAAACTATCATTCTCTAACAGAGAAAGAATGTTTTCAGCACTAATGGGCATTTCTTTCTGTTCATTTGCTTAGTTGCACTAACAGAGTGTTACTGTTCACAGAAGCGCTAAACTGAGCGATTTATGCTTAGAAGCTCAAACATATGTTCATGATCATAAAACTAGTAACTCACTGAAATCTGTTTTCTGCATTGCTAAACCATTTCATTTTACATGTTAGAGACATCTTTAATGTGGGCAAGCTTTAGTCTTAACTTTGTACAAACTATCATTCTCTAGCAGAGAAAGAAGGTATTCAGCACTTGTGGGCTTTCTTTCTGTTAATTTGCTTAGTTGCACTAACAGAGTGATACAGTTCACAGAAGCGCTAAACTGAGCGTCTTATGCTTAGAAGCTGAAACATATGTTCATGATCATAAAACTAGTAACTCACTGAAATCTGTTTTCTGCATTCCTAAAACATTTCATTTAACATGTTAGAAACATCTTTAATGTGGGCAAGCTTTAGTCTTAACTTTGTACAAACTATCATTCTCTAACAGAGAAAGAATGTTTTCAGCACTAATGGGCATTCTTTCTGTTCATTTGCTTAGTTGCACTAACAGAGTGTTACTGTTCACAGAAGCGCTAAACTGAGCGATTTATGCTTAGAAGCTCAAACATATGTTCATGATCATAAAACTAGTAACTCACTGAAATCTGTTTTCTGCATTGCTAAAACATTTCATTTAACATGTTAGAAACATCTTTAATGTGGGCAAGCTTTAGTATTAACATTGTACAAACTATCATTCTCTAACAGAGAAAGAAGGTATTCAGCACTTGTGGCTTTCTTTCTGTTCATTTGCTTAGTTGCACTAACAGAGTGTTACTGTTCACAGAAGCGCTAAACTGAGCGATTTATGCTTAGAAGCTGAAACACATGTTCAATGATCATAAAACTAGTAACTCACTGAAATCTGTTTTCTGCATTGCTAAACCATTTCATTTTACATGTTAGAAACATCTTTAATGTGGGCAAGCTTTAGTCTTAACTTTGTACAAACTATCATTCTCTAACAGAGAAAGAAGGTATTCAGCACTTGTGGCTTTCTTTCTGTTAATTTGCTTAGTTGCACTAACAGAGTGATACAGTTCACAGAAGCGCTAAACTGAGCGTTTATGCTTAGAAGCTGAAACATATGTTCATGATCATAAAACTAGTAACTCACTGAAATCTGTTTTCTGCATTGCTAAAACATTTCATTTTACATGTTAGAAACATCTTTAATGTGGGCAAGCTTTAGTCTTAACTTTGTACAAACTATCATTCTCTAACAGAGAAAGAAGGTTTTCAGCACTATGGGCTTTCTTTCTGTTCATTTGCTTAGTTGCACTAACAGAGTGTTACTGTTCACAGAAGCGCTAAACTGAGCGATTTATGCTTAGAAGCTCAAACATATGTTCATGATCATAAAAACTAGTAACTCACTGAAATCTGTTTTCTGCATTGCTAAACCATTTCATTTACATGTTAGAAACATCTTTAATGTGGGCAAGCTTTAGTCTTAACTTTGTACAAACTATCATTCTCTAACAGAGAAAGAAGGTATTCAGCACTTGTGGGCTTTCTTTCTGTTAATTTGCTTAGTTGCACTAACAGAGTGATACAGTTCACAGAAGCGCTAAACTGAGCGTCTTATGCTTAGAAGCTCAAACATATGTTCATGATCATAAAACTAGTAACTCACTGAAATCTGTTTTCTGCATTCCTAAAACATTTCATTTAACATGTTAGAAACATCTTTAATGTGGGCAAGCTTTAGTCTTAACTTTGTACAAACTATCATTCTCTAACAGAGAAAGAAGGTTTTCAGCACTTGTGGCTTTCTTTCTGTTCATTTGCTTAGTTGCACTAACAGAGTGTTACTGTTCACAGAAGCGCTAAACTGAGCGATTTATGCTTAGAATCTCAAACATATGTTCATGATCATAAAACTATTAACTCACTGAAATCTGTTTTCTGCATTGCTAAACCATTTCATTTTACATGTTAGAAACATCTTTAATGTGGGCAAGCTTTAGTCTTAACTTTGTACAAACTATCATTCTCTAACAGAGAAAGAAGGTATTCAGCACTTGTGGGCTTTCTTTCTGTTAATTTGCTTAGTTGCACTAACAGAGTGATACAGTTCACAGAAGCGCTAAACTGAGCGATTTATGCTTAGAAGCTGAAACATATGTTCATGATCATAAAACTAGTAACTCACTGAAATCTGTTTTCTGCATTCCTAAAACATTTCATTTAACATGTTAGAAACATCTTTAATATGGGCAAGCTTTAGTCTTAACTTTGTACAAACTATCATTCTCTAACAGAGAAAGAATGTTTTCAGCACTAATGGGCATTCTTTCTGTTCATTTGCTTAGTTGCACTAACAGAGTGTTACTGTTCACAGAAGCGCTAAACTGAGCGATTTATGCTTAGAAGCTCAAACATATGTTCATGATCATAAAACTAGTAACTCACTGAAATCTGTTTTCTGCATTGCTAAACCATTTCATTTACATGTTAGAACATCTTTAATGTGGGCAAGCTTTAGTCTTAACTTTGTACAAACTATCATTCTCTAACAGAGAAAGAAGGTATTCAGCACTTGTGGGCTTTCTTTCTGTTAATTTGCTTAGTTGCACTAACAGAGTGATACAGTTCACAGAAGCGCTAAACTGAGCGTCTTATGCTTAGAAGCTGAAACATATGTTCATGATCATAAAACTAGTAACTCACTGAAATCTGTTTTCTGCATTCCTAAAACATTTCATTTAACATGTTAGAAACATCTTTAATATGGGCAAGCTTTAGTCTTAACTTTGTACAAACTATCATTCTCTACCAGAGAAAGAATGTTTTCAGCACTAATGGGCATTCTTTCTGTTCATTTGCTTAGCTGCACTAACAGAGTGTTACTGTTCACAGAAGCGCTAAACTGAGCGATTTATGCTTAGAAGCTCAAACATATGTTCATGATCATAAAACTAGTAACTCACTGAAATCTGTTTTCTGCATTGCTAAAACATTTCATTTAACATGTTAGAAACATCTTTAATGTGGGCAAGCTTTAGTATTAACTTGTACAAACTATCATTCTCTAACAGAGAAAGAAGGTATTCAGCACTATGTGGCTTTCTTTCTGTTCATTTGCTTAGTTGCACTAACAGAGTGTTACTGTTCACAGAAGCGCTAAACTGAGCGATTTATGCTTAGAATCTCAAACATATGTTCATGATCATAAAACTAGTAACTCACTGAAATCTGTTTTCTGCATTGCTAAACCATTTCATTTTACATGTTAGAAACATCTTTAATGTGGGCAAGCTTTAGTCTTAACTTTGTACAAACTATCATTCTCTAACAGAGAAAGAAGGTATTCAGCACTTGTGGGCTTTCTTTCTGTTCATTTGCTTAGTTGCACTAACAGAGTGATACAGTTCACAGAAGCGCTAAACTGAGCGATTTATGCTTAGAAGCTCAAACATATGTTCATGATCATAAAACTAGTAACTCACTGAAATCTGTTTTCTGCATTGCTAAACCATTTCATTTTACATGTTAGAAACATCTTTAATGTGGGCAAGCTTTAGTCTTAACTTTGTACAAACTATCATTCTCTAACAGAGAAAGAAGGTATTCAGCACTTGTGGCTTTCTTTCTGTTAATTTGCTTAGTTGCACTAACAGAGTGATACAGTTCACAGAAGCGCTAAACTGAGCGTCTTATGCTTAGAAGCTCAAACATATGTTCATGATCATAAAACTAGTAACTCACTGAAATCTGTTTTCTGCATTCCTAAAACATTTCATTTAACATGTTAGAAACATCTTTAATGTGGGCAAGCTTTAGTCTTAACTTTGTACAAACTATCATTCTCTAACAGAGAAAGAAGGTTTTCAGCACTATGTGGCTTTCTTTCTGTTCATTTGCTTAGTTGCACTAACAGAGTGTTACTGTTCACAGAAGCGCTAAACTGAGCGATTTATGCTTAGAAGCTCAAACATATGTTCATGATCATAAAACTAGTAACTCACTGAAATCTGTTTTCTGCATTGCTAAACCATTTCATTTTACATGTTAGAAACATCTTTAATGTGGGCAAGCTTTAGTCTTAACTTTGTACAAACTATCATTCTCTAACAGAGAAAGAAGGTATTCAGCACTTGTGGGCTTTCTTTCTGTTAATTTGCTTAGTTGCACTAACAGAGTGATACAGTTCACAGAAGCGCTAAACTGAGCGATTTATGCTTAGAAGCTGAAACACATGTTCAAGATCATAAAACTAGTAACTCACTGAAATCTGTTTTCTGCATTGCTAAACCATTTCATTTTACATGTTAGAAACATCTTTAATGTGGGCAAGCTTTAGTCTTAACTTTGTACAAACTATCATTCTCTAACAGAGAAAGAAGGTATTCAGCACTTGTGGGCTTTCTTTCTGTTAATTTGCTTAGTTGCACTAACAGAGTGATTACTAGTTCACAGAAGCGCTAAACTGAGCGTCTTATGCTTAGAAGCTGCAAACATATGTTCATGATCATAAAACTAGTAACTCACTGAAATCTGTTTTCTGCATTCCTAAAACATTTCATTTAACATGTTAGAAACATCTTTAATATGGGCAAGCTTTAGTCTTAACTTTGTACAAACTATCATTCTCTAACAGAGAAAGAATGTTTTCAGCACTAATGGGCATTTCTTTCTGTTCATTTGCTTAGTTGCACTAACAGAGTGTTACTATTCACAGAAGCGCTAAACTGAGCGATTTATGCTTAGAAGCTCAAACATATGTTCATGATCATAAAACTAGTAACTCACTGAAATCTGTTTTCTGCATTGCCTAAACATTTCATTTTACATGTTAGAACATCTTTAATGTGGGCAAGCTTTAGTCTTAACTTTGTACAAACTATCATTCTCTAACAGAGAAAGAAGGTATTCAGCACTTGTGGCTTTCTTTCTGTTCATTTGCTTAGTTGCACTAACAGAGTGATACAGTTCACAGAAGCGCTAAACTGAGCGATTTATGCTTAGAAGCTGAAACACATGTTCAAGATCATAAAACTAGTAACTCACTGAAATCTGTTTTCTGCATTGCTAAACCATTTCATTTTACATGTTAGAAACATCTTTAATGTGGGCAAGCTTTAGTCTTAACTTTGTACAAACTATCATTCTCTAACAGAGAAAGAAGGTATTCAGCACTTGTGGGCTTTCTTTCTGTTAATTTGCTTAGTTGCACTAACAGAGTGATACAGTTCACAGAAACGCTAAACTGAGCGTCTTATGCTTAGAAGCTGAAACATATGTTCATGATCATAAAACTAGTAACTCACTGAAATCTGTTTTCTGCATTCCTAAAACATTTCATTTAACATGTTAGAAACATCTTTAATATGGGCAAGTTTTAGTCTTAACTTTGTACAAACTATCATTCTCTAACAGAGAAAGAATGTTTTCAGCACTAATGGGCATTCTTTCTGTTCATTTGCTTAGTTGCACTAACAGAGTGTTACTGTTCACAGAAACGCTAAACTGAGCGATTTATGCTTAGAAGGTCAAACATATGTTCATGATCATAAAACTAGTAACTCACTGAAATCTGTTTTCTGCATTGCTAAACCATTTCATTTTACATGTTAGAGACATCTTTAATGTGGGCAAGCTTTAGTCTTAACTTTGTACAAACTATCATTCTCTAGCAGAGAAAGAAGGTATTCAGCACTTGTGGGCTTTCTTTCTGTTAATTTGCTTAGTTGCACTAACAGAGTGATACTGTTCACAGAAGCGCTAAACTGAGCGTCTTATGCTTAGAAGCTCAAACATATGTTCAAGATCGTAAAACTAGTAACTCACTGAAATCTGTTTTCTGCATTGCTAAAACATTTCATTCAACATGTTAGAAACATCTTTAATGTGGGCAAGCTTTAGTCTTAACTTTGTACAAACTATCATTCTCTAACAGAGAAAGAAGGTATTCAGCACTTGTGGGCTTTCTTTCTGTTAATTTGCTTAGTTGCACTAACAGAGTGATACAGTTCACAGAAGCGCTAAACTGAGCGTCTTATGCTTAGAAGCTGAAACATATGTTCATGATCATAAAACTAGTAACTCACTGAAATCTGTTTTCTGCATTCCTAAAACATTTCATTTTACATGTTAGAAACATCTTTAATGTGGGCAAGTTTTAGTCTTAACTTTGTACAAACTATCATTCTCTAACAGAGAAAGAATGTTTTCAGCACTAATGGGCATTTTTTCTGTTCATTTGCTTAGTTGCACTAACAGAGTGTTACTGTTCACAGAAACGCTAAACTGAGCGATTTATGCTTAGAAGGTCAAACATATGTTCATGATCATAAAACTAGTAACTCACTGAAATCTGTTTTCTGCATTGCTAAACCATTTCATTTTACATGTTAGAGACATCTTTAATGTGGGCAAGCTTTAGTCTTAACTTTGTACAAACTATCATTCTCTAGCAGAGAAAGAAGGTATTCAGCACTTGTGGGCTTTCTTTCTGTTAATTTGCTTAGTTGCACTAACAGAGTGATACAGTTCACAGAAGCGCTAAACTGAGCGTCTTATGCTTAGAAGCTGAAACATATGTTCATGATCATAAAACTAGTAACTCACTGAAATCTGTTTTCTGCATTCCTAAAACATTTCATTTAACATGTTAGAAACATCTTTAATATGGGCAAGCTTTAGTCTTAACTTTGTACAAACTATCATTCTCTAACAGAGAAAGAATGTTTTCAGCACTAATGGGCATTCTTTCTGTTCATTTGCTTAGTTGCACTAACAGAGTGTTACTGTTCACAGAAGCGCTAAACTGAGCGATTTATGCTTAGAAGCTCAAACATATGTTCATGATCATAAAACTAGTAACTCACTGAAATCTGTTTTCTGCATTGCTAAAACATTTCATTTAACATGTTAGAAACATCTTTAATGTGGGCAAGCTTTAGTATTAACTTTGTACAAACTATCATTCTCTAACAGAGAAAGAAGGTATTCAGCACTTGTGGGCTTTCTTTCTGTTCATTTGCTTAGTTGCACTAACAGAGTGTTACTGTTCACAGAAGCGCTAAACTGAGCGATTTATGCTTAGAAGCTGAAACACATGTTCAATGATCATAAAACTAGTAACTCACTGAAATCTGTTTTCTGCATTGCTAAACCATTTCATTTTACATGTTAGAAACATCTTTAATGTGGGCAAGCTTTAGTCTTAACTTTGTACAAACTATCATTCTCTAACAGAGAAAGAAGGTATTCAGCACTTGTGGGCTTTCTTTCTGTTAATTTGCTTAGTTGCACTAACAGAGTGATACAGTTCACAGAAGCGCTAAACTGAGCGTCTTATGCTTAGAAGCTGAAACATATGTTCATGATCATAAAACTAGTAACTCACTGAAATCTGTTTTCTGCATTCCTAAAACATTTCATTTAACATGTTAGAAACATCTTTAATGTGGGCAAGCTTTAGTCTTAACTTTGTACAAACTATCATTCTCTAACAGAGAAAGAATGTTTTCAGCACTAATGGGCATTCTTTCTGTTCATTTGCTTAGTTGCACTAACAGAGTGTTACTGTTCACAGAAGCGCTAAACTGAGCGATTTATGCTTAGAAGGTCAAACATATGTTCATGATCATAAAACTAGTAACTCACTGAAATCTGTTTTCTGCATTGCTAAACCATTTCATTTTACATGTTAGAGACATCTTTAATGTGGGCAAGCTTTAGTCTTAACTTTGTACAAACTATCATTCTCTAGCAGAGAAAGAAGGTATTCAGCACTTGTGGGCTTTCTTTCTGTTAATTTGCTTAGTTGCACTAACAGAGTGATACAGTTCACAGAAGCGCTAAACTGAGCGTCTTATGCTTAGAAGCTGAAACATATGTTCATGATCATAAAACTAGTAACTCACTGAAATCTGTTTTCTGCATTGCTAAAACATTTCATTCAACATGTTAGAAACATCTTTAATGTGGGCAAGCTTTAGTCTTAACTTTGTACAAACTATCATTCTCTAACAGAGAAAGAAGGTATTCAGCACTTGTGGGCTTTCTTTCTGTTAATTTGCTTAGTTGCACTAACAGAGTGATACAGTTCACAGAAGCGCTAAACTGAGCGTCTTATGCTTAGAAGCTGAAACATATGTTCATGATCATAAAACTAGTAACTCACTGAAATCTGTTTTCTGCATTCCTAAAACATTTCATTTACATGTTAGAAACATCTTTAATGTGGGCAAGCTTTTAGTCTTAACTTTGTACAAACTATCATTCTCTAACAGAGAAAGAATGTTTTCAGCACTAATGGGCATTTCTTTCTGTTCATTTGCTTAGTTGCACTAACAGAGTGTTACTGTTCACAGAAACGCTAAACTGAGCGATTTATGCTTAGAAGGTCAAACATATGTTCATGATCATAAAACTAGTAACTCACTGAAATCTGTTTTCTGCATTGCTAAACCATTTCATTTTACATGTTAGAGACATCTTTAATGTGGGCAAGCTTTAGTCTTAACTTTGTACAAACTATCATTCTCTAACAGAGAAAGAAGGTATTCAGCACTTGTGGGCTTTCTTTCTGTTAATTTGCTTAGTTGCACTAACAGAGTGATACAGTTCACAGAAGCGCTAAACTGAGCGTCTTATGCTTAGAAGCTGAAACATATGTTCATGATCATAAAACTAGTAACTCACTGAAATCTGTTTTCTGCATTCCTAAAACATTTCATTTAACATGTTAGAAACATCTTTAATATGGGCAAGCTTTAGTCTTAACTTTGTACAAACTATCATTCTCTAACAGAGAAAGAATGTTTTCAGCACTAATGGGCATTCTTTCTGTTCATTTGCTTAGCTGCACTAACAGAGTGTTACTGTTCACAGAAGCGCTAAACTGAGCGATTTATGCTTAGAAGCTCAAACATATGTTCATGATCATAAAACTAGTAACTCACTGAAATCTGTTTTCTGCATTGCTAAAACATTTCATTTAACATGTTAGAAACATCTTTAATGTGGGCAAGCTTTAGTCTTAACTTTGTACAAACTATCATTCTCTAACAGAGAAAGAAGGTATTCAGCACTTGTGGGCTTTCTTTCTGTTCATTTGCTTAGTTGCACTAACAGAGTGATTACAGTTCACAGAAGCGCTAAACTGAGCGATTTATGCTTAGAAGCTGAAACACATGTTCAAGATCATAAAACTAGTAACTCACTGAAATCTGTTTTCTGCATTGCTAAACCATTTCATTTTACATGTTAGAAACATCTTTAATGTGGGCAAGCTTTAGTCTTAACTTTGTACAAACTATCATTCTCTAACAGAGAAAGAAGGTATTCAGCACTTGTGGGCTTTCTTTCTGTTAATTTGCTTAGTTGCACTAACAGAGTGATACAGTTCACAGAAACGCTAAACTGAGCGTCTTATGCTTAGAAGCTGAAACATATGTTCATGATCATAAAACTAGTAACTCACTGAAATCTGTTTTCTGCATTCCTAAAACATTTCATTTAACATGTTAGAAACATCTTTAATGTGGGCAAGCTTTTAGTCTTAACTTTGTACAAACTATCATTCTCTAACAGAGAAAGAATGTTTTCAGCACTAATGGGCATTCTTTCTGTTCATTTGCTTAGTTGCACTAACAGAGTGTTACAGTTCACAGAAGCGCTAAACTGAGCGATTTATGCTTAGAAGCTCAAACATATGTTCATGATCATAAACTAGTAACTCACTGAAATCTGTTTTCTGCATTGCTAAACCATTTCATTTTACATGTTAGAAACATCTTTAATGTGGGCAAGCTTTAGTCTTAACTTTGTACAAACTATCATTCTCTAGCAGAGAAAGAAGGTATTCAGCACTTGTGGGCTTTCTTTCTGTTAATTTGCTTAGTTGCACTAACAGAGTGATACAGTTCACAGAAGCGCTAAACTGAGCGTCTTATGCTTAGAAGCTGAAACATATGTTCATGATCATAAAACTAGTAACTCACTGAAATCTGTTTTCTGCATTCCTAAAACATTTCATTTAACATGTTAGAAACATCTTTAATATGGGCAAGCTTTAGTCTTAACTTTGTACAAACTATCATTCTCTAACAGAGAAAGAATGTTTTCAGCACTAATGGGCATTCTTTCTGTTCATTTGCTTAGCTGCACTAACAGAGTGTTACTGTTCACAGAAGCGCTAAACTGAGCGATTTATGCTTAGAATCTCAAACATATGTTCATGATCATAAAACTATTAACTCACTGAAATCTGTTTTCTGCATTGCTAAAACATTTCATTCAACATGTTAGAAACATTTTTTATGTGGGCAAGCTTTAGTATTAACATTGTACAAACTATCATTCTCTAGCAGAGAAAGAAGGTATTCAGCACTTGTGGGCTTTCTTTCTGTTCATTTGCTTAGTTGCACTAACAGAGTGTTACTGTTCACAGAAGCGCTAAACTGAGCGATTTATGCTTAGAAGCTGAAACACATGTTCAATATCATAAAACTAGTAACTCACTGAAATCTGTTTTCTGCATTACTAAACCATTTCATTTTACATGTTAGAAACATCTTTAATGTGGGCAAGCTTTAGTCTTAACTTTGTACAAACTATCATTCTCTAACAGAGAAAGAAGGTATTCAGCACTTGTGGGCTTTCTTTCTGTTAATTTGCTTAGTTGCACTAACAGAGTGATACAGTTCACAGAAACGCTAAACTGAGCGTCTTATGCTTAGAAGCTGAAACATATGTTCATGATCATAAAACTAGTAACTCACTGAAATCTGTTTTCTGCATTCCTAAAACATTTCATTTAACATGTTAGAAACATCTTTAATATGAGCAAGTTTTAGTCTTAACTTTGTACAAACTATCATTCTCTAACAGAGAAAGAATGTTTTCAGCACTAATGGGCATTCTTTCTGTTCATTTGCTTAGTTGCACTAACAGAGTGTTACTGTTCACAGAAACGCTAAACTGAGCGATTTATGCTTAGAAGGTCAAACATATGTTCATGATCATAAAACTAGTAACTCACTGAAATCTGTTTTCTGCATTGCTAAACCATTTCATTTTACATGTTAGAGACATCTTTAATGTGGGCAAGCTTTAGTCTTAACTTTGTACAAACTATCATTCTCTAGCAGAGAAAGAAGGTATTCAGCACTTGTGGGCTTTCTTTCTGTTAATTTGCTTAGTTGCACTAACAGAGTGATACTGTTCACAGAAGCGCTAAACTGAGCGTCTTATGCTTAGAAGCTCAAACATATGTTCAAGATCGTAAAACTAGTAACTCACTGAAATCTGTTTTCTGCATTGCTAAAACATTTCATTCAACATGTTAGAAACATCTTTAATGTGGGCAAGCTTTAGTCTTAACTTTGTACACACTATCATTCTCTAGCAGAGAAAGAAGGTATTCAGCACTTGTGGGCTTTCTTTCTGTTAATTTGCTTAGTTGCACTAACAGAGTGATACAGTTCACAGAAGCGCTAAACTGAGCGTCTTATGCTTAGAAGCTGAAACATATGTTCATGATCATAAAACTAGTAACTCACTGAAATCTGTTTTCTGCATTCCTAAAACATTTCATTTTACATGTTAGAAACATCTTTAATGTGGGCAAGTTTTAGTCTTAACTTTGTACAAACTATCATTCTCTAACAGAGAAAGAATGTTTTCAGCACTAATGGGCATTTTTTCTGTTCATTTGCTTAGTTACACTAACAGAGTGTTACTGTTCACAGAAACGCTAAACTGAGCGATTTATGCTTAGAAGGTCAAACATATGTTCATGATCATAAAACTAGTAACTCACTGAAATCTGTTTTCTGCATTGCTAAACCATTTCATTTTACATGTTAGAGACATCTTTAATGTGGGCAAGCTTTAGTCTTAACTTTGTACAAACTATCATTCTCTAGCAGAGAAAGAAGGTATTCAGCACTTGTGGGCTTTCTTTCTGTTAATTTGCTTAGTTGCACTAACAGAGTGATACAGTTCACAGAAGCGCTAAACTGAGCGTCTTATGCTTAGAAGCTGAAACATATGTTCATGATCATAAAACTAGTAACTCACTGAAATCTGTTTTCTGCATTCCTAAAACATTTCATTTAACATGTTAGAAACATCTTTAATATGGGCAAGCTTTAGTCTTAACTTTGTACAAACTATCATTCTCTAACAGAGAAAGAATGTTTTCAGCACTAATGGGCATTCTTTCTGTTCATTTGCTTAGCTGCACTAACAGAGTGTTACTGTTCACAGAAGCGCTAAACTGAGCGATTTATGCTTAGAATCTCAAACATATGTTCATGATCATAAAACTATTAACTCACTGAAATCTGTTTTCTGCATTGCTAAAACATTTCATTTCAAATGTTAGAACATTTTTTATGTGGGCAAGCTTTAGTATAACATTGTACAACCTATCATTCTCTAGCAGAGAAAGGAAGGTATTCAGCACTTGTGGGCTTTTTCTGTAATTTGCTTCGTTGCACTAACCGAGTGTACTTCACACAGAAGCGCTAAACTGAGCGTCTTATGCTTAGAGCCAAAACGTAGTCATGATTATACTAGTAACTCACTGAATCTGTTTCTGCATTCCTAACACATTTCATTAAGTTGAAACATTTAGTGTGGCAGCTTTAGTCTTCAATTGTAACTATCATTCTCTACCGCGAAAAGAATTTTTCCGCACAGTGGGCTTTCTTTCTGTTCATTTGCTTGTTGCTAACGAGGTTACGTTCACAGAAACGCTACACTGAGCGTTTATGCTTAGAAGCTCACCCATATGTTCATGATCAACAAAAGTAACTCACTGAAATCTGTTTCGCATGCTAAAACATTTCATTTTACATTTAGAAATCTTTAATGTGGGCAGCTTTAGTCTTAACTTTGTACAAACT